>CAJPEV010000509.1:72981-115319 GCA_905338385.1 Darwinula stevensoni
CTTCCTTGAACTGCCTATTTCTATTACCTTTTCAGTCCCAACGCATCATGTTAACAAAAGAACAATTGGAGAGCTTTCGTAGAGGGAAGTCTACGAGCATAAATCCCATATATGAATTCAGCCAAGAAGTACAACTATTACCGTATGAAGACCATTGGGAATTCTCAACAGACAGACTAAAATTAGGTTAAACTTCATTATATTTCTATTTTAGGTTTCTGAAGAACGAATTTGATTATATTTCTAACCTCCATAGATAAAGAGATTGGTCGAGGGGAATTCGGTCATGTTGTTCGGGCTGTGGCAATTGGGATTCGCCCCCCGGAGCGTGAAACAACCGTAGCTGTCAAGAAAAGGAAGCCTGGCTGCAACAACTTGGAGAATTACCTGGCACTGATGATGGAGCTAAAGATTATGAGTCACCTTGGCAATCACATGAATGTCGTCAATCTCCTTGGAGCCTGCACAAAAAACATGGCACGAGGTCGCTTCCTTTGTTCCTGTTTATGCATGTTGTACGGCAACGAAAAATGTAAATCTACTCGTGTGAGATTTCATGCCCAGGGAGTTCTTTCATTTTAAATGATGTGCAGATTGCTGCTGCACCGAGAGGTCCCTAGCTTGCAAAAAATATTTTGTTAACCCTTATCCAGGCAAGGTAAAATATCAATGCAAATGTAACCAGGCAAGGGGGGTTCATTGGACTCCCTATTACTATAAGTATTTAGTGGGGGTAAACAGAAGGCAAAAACATGCATGCCCCAAAGCAACGTCTCTATATTATTGATTCCAGTTTATTTAAAAATTAATGCGACATAATTTCCATCCTACATTTTTCCTTAATCTGAGGTAAAATTTGGATGGTAAAACAAAAGTATAAAAATAGGAAAATTTCCTATTTTTCCCCCTTCTTCACTGCCTGAATTCCACCGTTACCGAATTTCATTGATATTTTACCGCATTATTACCTGTAATGGACCTCAGGTTCTGAGTTCCTCTCTTTCTCACTCGTGTATTTTTAAACCGTGTTTTACAAATACTAAAAACGACAGGAAAATGTCTGCAATTGTTTGAATGCTGTTTAGAAACTATGAGACCTGGGGGTCCAACGTACCCCCTTGCCCGTATAAGGGTCACAACATGTCAATAGTCTAGGTGCAAAGCTCCTAAAGTCCCATTTGAAGGGTGAGGACGGAATCTTAAATTGGCGTTTATAACAAGTGCAACTTTAAAATTACTCAAGGCAGAAAGGTGCTAAATTGCTCAAATCAAAGCGTGAGGCTGGGCAATCATAGCTTATTCAAAAATAATTTTTTGCTGAATCAGGAAAATGTTCCACTTATCTTAAGTTGTGAAAGATTTGCACAATTGTACCTTTAAAATTTTGCTAGAGTTGCAAATCCAAACTCATAGTTTAGTTCTTCATCTATGAGGGTTATCCACAAAATTTAAAAGCCTAGTTTTTTATATACTGTATTTGAAGAATCTGCTTCATGATTTCAAAGTTTTGATTTTTCTCATCTATACACTGTACTAGCAAATTAGTTTGCCATTCGTATAAACAAACTGGCTAAGATAGAGCCTTTGGTGATCCATTGTCCAGGTTAGTGATTCGTTTATTTATTTATTTTTAAAGGGGCAAAAACGAATTAAAAGTATGTGCATGTTGGAATGTGGGTCAATAGAGAACAAACCGATATTTTCATCAAATTAATTGCTCGATTATTTTTTGAGTGCCTAACTTCAAATCTCTTCACAATCTGCCCTGAAGGGTCAAATTTATGGGTAAATGCCCAATATACTCATATTGAGTATATTGGGCTCACTCATATTAAGTGAAGCCCAATAAAAAAATGAGTTTGAGTTTTCAAAGCCCTTGGATTCCCTTCGTGGATCCTTTCGTGAAGAGGGACTGCTTATTTCCTCTTTCAATAACCCAAATCATCTTCGTCCCGAAAATAACCTAGAGTTATATGCAGGAGATCTCATGATCATATTGGAGCATTGCCCGTATGGAAGTCTGGAGTCGTATCTGAGGAAGCATCAAGGCTACTTTACACATGATGATGCCCCTGCCTATGCAAATATACCAATCAGTATTGTGAATCCCGAGATTATCACTGACCTGGCGCCTCTCGATGGTGCTCTGTTTAGAACTAAGGAAAATCCACACCATGGGTTAGTCCCAACTGTCAATTTCTATCCTCTGGTGTTAAAAAATTCCCAGCTCAATAGAACGTTCTTTCCAAAAACAGCGCAGCAAACCTCAACTATGCCGAGATTTCTTGGTGTTCTAGTAATGAAGAATTTTGCAATGGACTACATCTCCAAGGTACGTTTCCCATGATGTATCCAATGGTCTGTGGCGTTAGTACATCTGAATTGTAATATGAATCAATCCACATCTACATAATCACTGCGTTATACGAGGTCTGATAATAAAGTTCCAGGACTGTTTTTTGTGAGTCCGTCAATACCATACAAATTATTTTCATTACATTGACGGATAGATTTGACTGTTGGGCAATGTCGTATCAGTCCTCATTTAACCAGCATCTTGAATGAGAGTTTGGCTGGCAATGTAGCAACTCAGTGTGTCATCCGTCATATTCCCAGAGTGAAACAATATTTCATCACATTTAGTCTCAAACCGTTCAATATAGCTGCTGAAGTAATCCATCAAATGTTGCAGAAATGCATTGAAAGGTTCCTTGACATGCTCCAATAATTTTGAATGATCTTTATGGCCGTTAGCAAGTAGTGAAGACACTCAGATCCTCCTCAAACCCAATCATCACCAACCATTCACCCAAGGGATGGCTGAACCAGTCATTATTTTCAATATCATTTCTACAGACTGAAAGCCTTGAAAACTATTCAAGATTCTTTGAGTATCACAATGCAACATGTCAAGACACTTCTTGCAACATTTGATGAATCGCTGCAGCTAAATTCCCCGAATTGAGACAAAAAATGTGAAGCATTGCTTCCCTCTGGGAATATGATAGACGCCTTACGCACTGAGTTGCTAAATTGCCGGCCAAACTCTCTTTCAAGATGCGAGTTAGGTGAGGACTGATACGACACTGCGCTTCAGTCTAATCTAGTCAATGGAATGAAAGTTATTTTTGTAATATTGACAGGCATACAAAACATCAGTCCCGGGACTTTATTGCGAGACCTCTTTTATCCCATTGCATTGATGTGCCGCCAGCTGAACTCGTGAGTATCTGTAAACGATGCACGCTTAGTCTAGGTTGACCCAGAATTCATGAATGTCTTCCACGGGTTGGGGTCTCCGTCTCGCTCAAAGGAGAGCAGATTTTTCCAGTCTTCGCGACTGCTGGATTTGTCCTCAAGAACTGAAGAAAGAATGGCTGCCGCATAGAGTGATGACTGAACTCGTGGATTCCCGACTATGTTCATTACTGTAGAGAGGGAGAGGGGAAGGGCATGCCGGATGATATACGTATTATTGTTTAACAGTGTAGCGTTCGTTAGCAATGAAGTATAGACTGAGTGCGGTTTAAACGGAGGAAGGGTGAACAAGTGGAAAGGGGCCCTGACGTGAATATTGCCGAGGCCTCACAATAAAATTTGGCGACCCTGAAAACGCTGCGCGCTTAGCTTAGACTAGAAATGTCAAACTTGATTAAGCTGAGAGCCGGGAGAAACTCTTCAGGAGTGATTGGGTCCACATTAGCGAATCTTACCCGAACGTTTGAATTGCTAATAACTTGAAAAAGTCAACGTTTTTCCGAAACCAACTATTGAATGGGACATTGCAAGCCTGATGAAATCAAGTAGTGGGCCGGCAGTTTGACACCTCTAGTCTTGACCGACCCGAAGAGGGCCGTTGAATTTTAGGGCTGCTGACTGAGCTCGGGCGTTCCCGAGAAACAGTTCGTGGAAGATTTCCCGCGAGTTGGAGTGCCTGGCTCACGCTCTTCAGCTCGCACGTTCTCTCCGGCGTTTGCGACTGTCGGATCCGTTCTTGAGAATGTGAGTGTCAGTCATTGTACGCCTTGCGCAACTCCCCCTCCCCCACCTCTATGGGATGTTCACACCTCGACATGAATTTTTAGGCGATGAAAACCATGCACAACACTTGGGAGTCCCGTGTTCCTCCGCGCGAAAGAGAGTAACTCCAGATTGTGGCAACGGAGGGATCCCATCTGGATGGGATAGAACAGAAAGGCTTATCCTTGGATTGCAAAGATGCCGCCTGTCGTGTCGTAACCACCCCGTTTCCGTATTCGTATATTTCACTAAAGGGCTAGCATGAAAAGTGATGTAGATGGACTTTACGTACGAAGCAGACAGGGTTGGGATCGATAGGAAAAGAGGCGATTAAAGGATCGGGATTTCGATAAATGTGAGGGCAAATATCTCACCCCGGCGAGGAAATCATCCTTCCTTCGGCGGGATGAAGGGGGACTCCAAGGATTATGCGTAAGACGTGGACAAATTAGGAAAGAGGGTCTGCTGCACGTAGCGATGAGAGGGCCACTGAGTTTTTGGGCCGCGAATGAACCGGGGAGTTCTTGGCCAATAGTTCGTGGAAGTTTCCACGGGTCGGCTATTTCTAATATAATTTCTAATGATTTTCTGAAAACATAGAATGGAATGTTTGCCTACACATAATGCTCACGATAATAAAAAAACATTACCACTGGATTGACCTGGTCTATTATCCCATTCCAGACCAGTTAATTTTGCACTACGAGGGCCCAGAAAACTGACTATTTTTCAGAATTTTTTTTTAAAAAGCATGCTGGAAGTATGATGATATTGGGTATTTTTTGTCTGTTGAAATGAATTCATCCCGTTTTAATGATTAAATCCATATATAAACTTCTAGGTAAATTGTAAGAAATAAGTTTGAAAAAAAAACTTCACCTAAATCCATTATTTGAAGGAAACAGAGTCAGATTACGGGAATAATGCTACATTCTACATATTATCAAGGAAATAAGAGCAAAAAGCAACACAACATTCTGTACGAAATAACTTTAAAAAACGCCTCAAGAAACTATGATGTTAGAACGCCATGAATCAGCTGAGCTAGGATTTGAAAACAACTGGTATTCGGCAAACTAAATTGTATCAAGCAGAAAAAGAAAATATCCGAATTTACTACCACAGCACTCCATATTAAATATTAAATTTTGAGGAATATTCCTGTGCAGACCTCACTCGTCTAGAGCCTGTCATCAAGAATAATGTTGGGAAATGTGAGAGCCCAGCCATAGCATGAGCGCTGTCTCGAATATGTTAAGAAAAGGGATTTAAAATGTGGTCTTTAGTGAGTCTTCATGAATTACAATGAAAGTCTCTTTTTGCCCACACAATTTCCTCATTTTCATGATTTCTGAAAAATTATATTGCAGGAGAATCGGATATTCCCAGTGTCGTTCCATCGACAGAGAGGCACAAGCGTGGTTCCTTCCAATGCGACAGCATTATTGCAAAACCATTGACGACTTATGACCTGATATCATTCGCCTATCAGATCGTTCAAGGAATGGCATACTTGGCCTCTCGACAGGCATGTCATGCGTGAACCAATATCTTAATCGCTGACATTACTTCATAGATGCAAATCGTTCATATTTTCTTCCAGGTCGTCCATCGGGATTTGGCTCTAAGAAATGTGCTTTTGGCTGAAGACAACGTTGTGAAAATATGTGACTTTGGTCTTGCCAGGAACATACAACCGGGGAATCATTATATCATGAGAAGACATGCCAGTTTTATATTTATTCTTCAATGTTTTCTTCTGGTAAGACTTGAAGCTTAACACCTCTATTTTCTTCAGGTTCCAATTGCATACAGATGGATGGCTCCAGAGTGCCTGACCTATGATGGGATGTATACGAGCCAGTCAGATGTTTGGGCATTTGGAGTCACGCTGTGGGAGATATTCACCCTTGGGATGACTCCATATCAAGGCATGAAAGTACATGAGCTCGTCCAGAATCTGCAGAAAGGATATCGTTTGGAGTGTCCTGTTTATGCCAATCATCGCATGTGAGTATCCTGAGTGTCTTGACTCTACTCATGCCTTATTGGAGGGTAACAAGGAAAGGTTATATCAGCTGATGTAACGTTCTATTGTTCGATTTTGATCTCGACTAAAACAATAATAAAGTATGGAACTCTTCACTTATAGTGTAGGCATTCATCACTTGCATGACAATGGAACTGTAGATTTGCCCGAAAATGGAATGGGCATGTTGTGGGAAAATTAAATAATTTATGTTGTTGGGGGGAAGAGCAAATAAGTTATCATAAAGCATCATTACAATACTTAGCATTTTTACCGTCGTGTCAATCTCTTTTCTTGACTGACATGGCATTCCAGAATGATGCGGCACAAGATTGTTTCGGTTGCAATTTTTTAAAACTTTTATTTACTTTTTCCTGTAATGAGCAGATCATTCATTTTCATATTATCCGCAGCATATACGTCTCTTTAAAGTTGTTCATGGACGTGCACACAATTTTTTTCGTGAATGTTTCCTTCTGAAATTTATGTTGCTATTGCATCTAGAATCATTCAAGAGAGGAAGTGCTATGGCTGTACAATGATGGATTCTCACCCTGAAAACTAAGAGCAATTCATGAATGTGCCATTATATGCTAGCAGGACACATAATGAAAGCTTCATGTTTGCATTCTTCGACTTTTACAGCCACGAAATCATGCTTCAGTGTTGGGAAGCAGACCCTAACAATCGGCCAACGTTTCCTGAATTGAGTCTCCGGTTGAGTGATATGCTTTCAGATTATGAACGATCGGTGAGTTTTTTTTTTAATTCAAATATTCGGTGACAAGCATGTAAGGCGTTTCAAGGTAATTTAGTGACATCCTTCATGAAATAAGTCAAAATGGGAGTAGTTACGCGCCATTTAACCATAAGTATTACTTTCCTCGGAACCAAATACATTTAATCACTGTTACTGATGCAGTTTACAGCTGCGAGTTCTAGTCAATTTATTTTTCAAAATGCAGAACAACGAAGTCAATTACGAGGGTTATTTACAAGTTTCTGGGAATTTTGTTCCATCACCGCAACGGGTGATCAAAGCCTACCGCAAAGTTGGTCACGCATTCTTAGGTATTTCATAAAACACGATTGCAAAATATTATGCACTCGGCATGCGTCAGTAAGAAGTTGTCAGCGTTCGCGCAAGGTATACTTCGTCAGGAATAGAAGACGTGGTAAATTTTCAAAGAACTATTATTTTCTTTTGATGGAAGGAAGGAGTTAGGACGTCTGCAATTAATCAACGGCTGGTATCTGTTTTTGGTGAATATTTTGAAACTAAAAGTACCGTTTTTCGTTGGATTGATTGCTTTAAAATTGGAAGAACGAGCCTTGAAGATGACCAAAGTGTCGACCAAACACTGCAGCTAAGGAAGAAAATGTCCTCGCTGTGGAGAAAAATATAATGGAAGACGGATGAATCCCCTTTCGCGAGATTTCAAGTGTATGCATCCAGTTCCAGAAAAGTTCATGAAATTTTATATGACCGTCTCGGAGTGAGCAACGTTCCTGTAAGAGGAGTATTGTTCCTGCTGCGGCCAGAACAGAAACTCAATCGTGTGGAGGTTTGTTCCGAGTTATTGACGCTACAGGGAACAATAAGGGGATAGTTTCTGGCAATGAATCATCACAACAAATGAGACCTGGATACCTTACTTTAATCCACAAATAAAAATTCAGTCGATGGCAAAGACCTTCTGATGGCCCTCTACTTAAAGCACGGACCATCAGTTGGTAAGGTTATGATAACGGTGTTTTGAGATTGCCAGGGGATAATGGGAATAATCATGATTGATAATCTAAAAAAATGTTCCACAATAAATGCTTAATATTGCTCTTATTTCATGCCATTCCCGACAATTACTGCAGCAAGACAATGCGAGGCCGCACACTGCTCGTCTTACGAAGGCCGTTTTGGGGGTTCTGCGCTGGGAATTGTTGTCACACTCGTCCTATTCTCCAGACCTGGCGCCCAGCGACTATAATCTATTTGGGGACATGAAGAAACCTCTTCGAGGAATCCATTTTGAGTCTCTATTTGAAGTTGAAGGAGTGATAAATGAGTGGAGAGAACGTATTACACAAAAGTTCTTTGAAGGTGGACTGAAAAAAAATAGTTACTCGCTGGCACAAATGTATACAGCTAAATGGTGACTATATTGAAAAATTTCACTGTAATATCGAAGGAAATTAACCAATTAAAAAATGAGCACGCAAATTCCCAGAACTTTGTAAACACTCTTCATGCATGCAGTAACTCAAGTCAAGGATGTTCAACCTTTCACTCATCAAGTATGAGGTACCGTTCACATTTCAAAGGACGTCTGTCAACACGGTTCCTTTTCCTACTTGGTTCTTGCGAATCTTCGCCAAATTATCGTGATTTGGTTTCTTTGGAATTTTTTTGCAAGATATCTCAGAGACCGAACAGAAACATGGACAGTCGTTCAGGAGTCGATATATCCAAATATGAGCGATGCGATCGGTGCATTCCCGCCTTTTTATTTTGTCATTCGGCAATTTACTTGTTTCCAGTCATGCATAAGACTAAGCTTAAGACTATGGAAAGACTAACCTTAGCAAGCCGTGAATCTTATTTTCGAATTATGTCATGCAATTATTTTCCCTTATAAGTATTTCCTACCTACCTACTTCAGAAAGTCATACTCCCATATGGAAAACCCTCACTTAGAGGCCAGTAGCATATAACATTAAAACAACATTGATTCAATGTTGATTCATCATCTTGACGTTGAAACAACGTTGAATTAATGTTGTTTCATGAGAAGATAAAGTGAGCGTTCAGCTAAAGAGCCTTTTTTCTCGTCCTTCTCGGTCCTTAAAGGACCGTTATCAAAAGATGTATGCAATCTGGCTTTGATCTTTTCTTTAAGACCAACATATCTTCCTGTCAGTCCCCGTATCGGATTCTTATCTGAAATATATTATTGCAGCGGTGTGAAGAACTTACTCGGCCATTCCTTGAAACCAGCGGCACGCATTGCCAGACAAGGACAAAGTACACGCAGTTGTCGTTTCCTCAAGTTCCTGAAAAGGAACACCATACAGTGCAGGGGAGTGAGGATCCTCCCTCCCAAAGGCAAGAGCCTGTCTCCATGCAGGAAAACGTTCTTGGGATGAGGTGCACAAACTATGCGGATGTAAAAAATAACGACACTGTTTCAAAAGTAGAAACTGAATTGGTTCGCATGTCCATGAAGAGAGAGGAAAGTAGCCTTCCTTGTGAAACGGAAATTTCAATATGACGATACCAAAGTGGGTGATCAATTACATGAATCTGAAAATCATGGTGCGCTCAAAACTACGCTGGTCAACATTTGAAGTGGATCACTATTATTATCCTTATTTACTTATCTTCCATGTAAGCTATGAGTCTAACTCCTATTGAAATATTAGCCCGATCTTCTTAGGCGTATTATGGAACAATGTTTTGGCCCTTGCCTTAAAGGGATTAGGGAATCTTTCGCAAAATCTGTTCACCTTGAATGACGAAGGACACTCATTGTTAGCATTTTGACTTATCCAGTGTGTGTATTCAGTGTCCTTGTTTTGCCCATTGCTCAGAACTTCGTGTCAGTGCTAAGGGATGTCTCTCCAGCGCCTAAATGTTGAGCAGTTGGGTCGTGTTGTGGGTTTACTAGAAACGGGCCTATCACAAAGCAGAGTTGCTTATGCTTTAAATGTGTCGCAGAGTGTCGTGTCGAGAGCTTGGAACCGCTACCAAGAGACGGGTACTGTACAGTTCAGACATGGTGGAGGCAGACAAAGAAGAACTACCCCAGCCAATGCTTGATTTCGACAGCCAACCGAGACCGATCTACCACGGCAAGATCTTTGCAAGGACCGTTTTACAGAGCAACGGTGTTGCAAGTATCGACCCAAACTATTCGTAGAAGACTTCATGAAGGTGGTCTCAGGTCAAGAAGACCTGCCCGTCATCCACCGCTGACTGGGCGGCATCGTGCAGCTCGTTTAATGTGGGCTAGAGAACACTTGAATTGGGAACTTGATTGTTGGCAAAAATGCTTGTTTTGTGATGAGTCAAAATTTGTTCTTCGGCATGTCAGTGGACGCTATCGAGTCTGGAGAGACCAAGGTATGCGATATAATCCTGCTCTTATGGTCCCACGACACATGCATGGTGGAGGCTCAGTATCAGTCTGGGGTGGCGTTTGGTTTGATGGCCGCACAGAGCTAGTAGTGTTCATAAATGTGACTGTAAGAGCTCAGCGATATTTGAATGATATTATTCGTCCTATTGTGGCACCGTTTGCTGAAAGAGTAGGTCCACATTTTTTGCTGGTGGATGACAACGCACTTCCTCATTGAGATAGAAAATAAACAATTTCTCGGATGAAGCGGGTTTGCATAGGATGAACTGGCAAGCACTGTCTCCTGATCTCAACCCAATCGAGTATATCTGGGATTTGCTCCAAAGACGTCTCGACAACCGCCCCCACGATCCACAGTCCATAAACGACTTGACCAGAGCACTTCTTGAAGAATGGGATGCTATACCTCAGGAGGCCATCAAAAATGTAATTAGCAGCATGAGAAGACGATGTGATGCTGTGATTCGGGCAAGAAGGGGTCCGACAAGGTATTAAGATTGCAATATTTCTTGAAACTCTCCGTGCAACCAAGAAAATAATGCGGGCGGCTGATGTGCCTTAGTGACAGGAGTTGGAACAAGGTATTCTTTTTGTAACCGAAAAGGTCAAACTAAGTAATTTTTTGTGTTTGTATCTCTAAAGAATATTCTGTAATTAATATTTGCAAGAAACTCAATAAGTTTCCATAGCACGATAAACTCATGACCTACCCAAGTGATCCACTTCAATTGTTGAGCAGTGTATTTACCTCTCTGCAAAGGTCATATTGTGTCATTCTGTGTATGTAACAAATGAGTGTGAAACAAACATTTTGCAGCAGTTGAGGGTTTTCCCAGCTCATCAGCTTCCTAATTTTATTTCGCAATGCCTGTTTAATATATATGATTTCATCAATAAAGATGTCATATGGTAACGAATTTTTCATGTCTTTCAAATCAGTAGACAAAATCCTCGAGTCTACAGGTGACCTGAAAGTTCCCGGACACTTTAAAAAACAAATATTTCATTTAAAGCAGCAATAACAATTATTTTCACCAGAGAATATGATAGGAGAGACAATTTTTAACAAAGGCAATCAAACATTTTCAAAGTGTTTTGAGTTTTCCAAAGTTTTGAGGGCAGTTCAAATAAGGCCCTGTTGATTCAGCCGTGGAAGTTCTTCACTTGGACATATATAGAGGCAAATGCGTCGCAGCGTCTTTAGTCGTCGTTCTCACGGATTTTGGCAATAATCCAGGAAACAAACCTGAGAGGATGAGAATAACACATTATGAAACACATTTAATTAAGAATGACTTGTTCATGCAACTGTTCATGCAATTACGAGAGAAGCAGTTAATTTAATATTGAAAGTGGTCATCTCATTAATGATATGAAGCCTACCCGACAATTTGTTATTATGCGAAAATCAGTCGATGCCTCCATGGGTCGTCTGATTCTTCTCATCCGTGCCAAGGGCGGTTATATTTAATACTACTAAGTGATTCTAAGTCAGTTAAGTGTCCTAGTCATTGTGCATTTTACAGAATGCAAGAAACAGTTTCTGATTTCTTAAAAATTGTTTACGGGGGTTATAGGCATATTGCGATGCGACCCCACTTTCTTAACACCCTGTTTATTTATCGAAGAGTGAAATTAGTAGTATGCTGATATCTCCATATCGCAATCATTGTCCTCTAGCATGTTGCATTCATTATTTTTGCTCATAAGAAAGTAGGGAATGCTTTGCTTATCAAATAAGCTCTATTGTTCTCTATTAGTGATACTGCATTGAAGAGAGAAGCGCCAGGGAGAACCGATGCTAAAATACCATTTCAGAGCTTCGAGCAAAAGCAATCAATGCAAAGAAGTGGAGAAAACACCGACAGCGTCATTGAGAGAAGCCTGTTTTTTTCTTGATTTTTTTCCGAACTCATAAGCTTGAGGGATGTTTATAGGTTGCAACGTGCGAATTGGAAATAGGAAAGCGTGGAGAAGGGATTGACTCGATAAAAGGAGGAGAAATAAAAACAATGAAATCCTAATCTCACCTTGACACTTTCACAAAAACCATTGAATTGCTTCCAGGGTGGCAGTGACTCGTTATCCCCTCCACCTGCCAGCGACTTCTCGATCCGGGATTCAATACATAGCTCATGGGACTCCCCAACAGTCCCCATCCGCAAGCTATTTCACGCTCTAAAGTGAATCTTACTACTGAATATCGCGAGTAAAGCCAAGCACAACCCATGTAGCAGGTAAAGTTCAATTAACATTGGAATTTTTGAGTGAAGATCATCACAGTGTCAATTGAATTTTGCGTGCTACTTGTCAAAGTGGAAGAAGAGCAAACCACTGTCAGAATTCTTCGAGTTGTTAGTGGAACAGAACACCTTATCCGACGTGGCCCTTGTAATTGGATGTGCGGTATCCTGATGACACTTCGACACCACCATCTCCTCAGTCGTGCCATTCAAGCGCCAATTCACCACCTGCCACCAAAGCAATTTGAAATCGCAGCAGGGGCTGGAAACTGTCTGGAATCCATATGAACCTGTTACTCACCCATCCTCGAGTTCCCTCCTTGAGGTTAACCCAAGGTTCGCTTGGAAGACAAACTAACTGAACCCGTTGAGACAATTCCGCTCTCTTCCTCAACTTTAACAATGCGACGTTTGAGTCATAGTTCTCCGCATTGAAGTCATCATGCAGGATTATCTTGGACACCTATAATAAACAAAGAAATCTACATGCATATTCTGTGAGTATAAGAATGTGTGACTTATCGTTTTTGTTTGTACTTTCATTGGCTCCATGGACTGGTCGTCCCTGGATTCATTCGAATGAAGTTTCTCGAGACGGACGAAGAGTATCCTGGGGTCCTGAAACTTATTTAAGCATCCAGCTGAAGTGAGGACCCACTTCTCCCGAATGAGAGCTCCTCCACAAATGATCGACTGTTCGTTCACGCTATAGATGGCTACTTGCCATGGCCACTCATCGAAGTTGAATGGCGTTTGATCCATGGACGTGTTGGCCGCGCCCGAAGAATGCACATTCCTCTTGCTACCGCATTTTGGAGGATTCTCTTTTGGGATCTTAGGCTTGCAACACGATTCCTCGGGACGACAATCGTGAGGTCTTGAGGGTGTTGTTGTTCCGGGTGAGCATAAAGAAGCTTGCTTAGGATCGACGCACTCATGCTCACAAAGGCGACACCTTTTAAATAATGTTACATCGAAATCGGTAAAAGCAGTCCCATCTAAGCAGTATGCATCCTTCACGCTTTTTAGGAGGTCTGGACTGGAGATGAGCCAGGCGACACTGCAATCGCAGCGGGTTGGATTTCCTGATATATGAGATATGTATAATTTAAAGGATCTAAGAAGACAAGGAGGAAAAAAGGAAGAAAACAGCTAAATTAGGAAACTCACCAAATAAACTTATATACCCATTTCCCTTCGAGAGTTCTTTCAGCATCGGGCGAAATGACTTTTCCTCTAAACTGTCGATCTGGTTGCTCCATAGCTCAACTGACGTGTTCATGGTTAGACCTAAAGCAAAAAAAAAACACATGATGCTCAGCATTCTCGGATAAAGGTAGCGAGAGCGGCGACAAAACTGGTCATCGTTCATCGCCTAGAATTTCTGCTGTTACGGTGCTTTGAAGCACATCTTACTTATTTGCAAACCATATTGATCTTAGTGTTCTTTGAGCCAGGAATGATAGCATCCTCCAAATATAGGGAAGCATATAATTCGTTTAAATTGTACTTAATAGTATTTGTGGAAACTCCTGAGCTTTTAGTGCATAACCTATGAAAAAATCGTGACCTAAAATTTGTCATTTTACCACGGAAATCCCCTGCTTTGGAATTTCATCTCTTCCACTGTGATTAAAATGCAGACAAAACGACCTGTCTACTTCATCCTCGAATGACAGTGACCTGCACTTTTCAGGCCGAATTTCATTTACGGCATAGGAATTGGGCTCAACCAAAATTAGACTTATTTCATTCAACCACTTGGGCTGCATGAAAGTCCATTGAGAAATAACCATCACAACATTCTCCTCATTACCGAAGCCTGTTCACCTCATAAATTATGAGGTGGACGGCTCAGTTGAACTATCCACCATGTTATTTTATAATCAGACTTCATAACCAACCAGGTTCTTCGCTGGTTTTTGACATATTGCATTTTACTCGCATCGGGCACACTTTGACAAAAAATCACATTTGACATCACTTTATATTTAGGTACTTGAAACGTTTGGATGGTTTCCTAAATAAGATACCAGAAAAGTAATTGTTTGTTATGTTTCAGAAACTCAGACGAACTCATCCTCAATATATGCCGTTTCCAAATCTATGGCACATTTTCGAAGATATATATTGCATATTACAGCAATGAAACTCTTTAAATTTGAAATACTGGATCGCACCTGTNTATATGCCGTTTCCAAATCTATGGCACATTTTCGAAGATATATATTGCATATTACAGCAATGAAACTCTTTAAATTTGAAATACTGGATCGCACCTGTGATGGCTCTTGGTTCAAGTCTTGAAATGGTGTTGAAGAAAAGTCCCACTTCTCTTAGGACAGGACTGTGAAACTGGAATGTCCTGGACGTTAAAATCGGTCCTAATTTGCACGATGGACACCAAAACACCTCTAGGTTCTCCAAGTCCTCAAAGAAGTCAGAGGGGAGCTTGGATATGGGATTTCCACCTAAAAATTATTGTAGAAAAATCAGATTAGATCTATTGTAGTATTCGTTTCCTCCACATAATCTAAATATTTTCACAGCCCAGTTGTTTGTTTCCAGGAGGAGGTAAGCTCATTATGCTTATCGTGAACCTATGAAAGATACATTGACGCAAGACTGCACTCTAGTCGTTGTTGAGTTAATTGTCAATAAATTGTTTTCTGGAAAATGTCTAAATTTCACCTTTACAACCTGATATATATTGATATATACGGTATATGTCGTATGCAAGTTGACCTTTCCGTGCAACTTGAACCCGTCGGAGTTTCCCTATGCATGTTAACTTGCATGGATTCTTTCTTATTGTTTAAGATTGCTAGAGAAATGCCCTTTCTCGTACAAGGAGTGCACAGGAACATAATGGAGTTGAAGGCTACTGTACTCACCGATATTCAGACTCTTCAAGTTTGGAATGGTCAATTTTCCTTGAAATGTCACTATTTGATTGTCATACAGGTAGAGTTCCTGGAGACTTTCGCTTTCTAGGGCTGGCACTGTTTCCAAGGCATTCCCATGGAGATCCAAGATCTTCAGCTGAGTCAATTCAGGAAGGATGGCGAACGGAAAATCCTCCAACCGACTGTTCCAAATGTTCAGTGACTGAAGTCTGCTTCTCGATGACTTGAAGGTCGTCGCGTTGATGGTTCTCATTTTTGTTTGATATGCATGTATTCTTTGGAAGGTGATGTTCCCAAAAACTCCGTCTGGTAGGGTCAGCACCTTATCGTTTTCACTGAGTCGGAACTTCCTAAAGGGATTATTTTTAAAGGAAAAACAAGGATTATATATTGGTACCATTCTCTTTCGCTGAGTTGGAAGCCTGATAAAAATCGAAAATGAATTTTAACAATTATTGCTATGATATCAAGCAAATGTCAGAATCTGAACTCTGCATCCCATTAGGTACTTGTGTATCAGGTTTCCATCACATTTAAAACATGGTTAGAATTAGCGTCAGTCAGTCACGATCGTGTATATACGAGATATTAGGTTTATATTTAGATTTAAAAAATATAGCTGTAGTGCAGATGCATTTACAATGTGGCAAATGCGTCCAAGTAAGCACCAACGTCAAAATGAGATAATATCATGAACATTTTGAATAGTGCTTAATGATTATTACTTCTTATCCCAGGCTTTTCTCTATCTCTTCGCAAGTTAGTTTTAAAAAGTAATGAATACATGTCGAGAAACATGCGCAGAAACGACATATAAACGTAATAGTAAAACGGAAAAAAGGTGAATGTTTTATTCAGTCATCGCTTTTGTATTTATTTAAATGTAAGAGAAGTATTATGTACTGTAGTAAACAGTTATTTAAAAACTGCTTTTTAATGTGATCATGCTGGATTGAATAAGAAAATGTTGCAGCTAAAATATCAGATATATCAGTTCCCGACGACCTCGAGTACACATTTCTAACCGCAAAATCCAAGTCGGTGCAGCAACCAACTTACCAAAAAGGTAAACACTTGATATGGTATGCGTGCATGCCAGAAAAAAAATAATCTGAACGATGCTAGGATTTCGTTTTGATGGATAAATTTTGAATTGACTTTATTGTTACAGACAAAGATTATTCTGGGGTTGATGGAGTTTTCACTTACGTGAGTTGGATGGAGGGCCAGTATGCATTGCTGAATGCGTCGAGGATACTTTGACTAGTTATTGCACCCGAGCAATCCACATTCACTTCTTGCGACTCCTCGGAGTACGAGCAAGTGCAGGGGGAAATATCCTGGGGTTTTGGACATGGAGCATGTGAGGTCACCAAGGTTCCCCAAGAGAAGAGGATGAGGTGGCACAAGGTTAATGATATGAGCATCACCAAGCACGGACGTATTGCCAGAAGCTCAAACAATACCAGGGGTGAACCCAATTTGTGCTCGGTACCTGAATAATGGCCCACGTGATACTTTACATTGATAAGATATCCATAGTAATGGTAGTAAAAGGGGTTATATTATGTTATTAGGTTACGAAATTGGAGTGCAATGTTTTGGTTTGGTTTTCTTATTTGGTTTGTTTCCGATACTTACAAGGGAAATTTCTCCAGCACGTTCAGGAATTTGTTTGTCTCCAGTTTTTTGGAAGTTTCAGCGGGCGCAACGCATATCAGGCATGTCAATCATGGTAACGCATGCGTCTCAATGAACCCAGATCGTTGAAACGCTAAAAAAATGATAATGAAGTCGCCTAAAAATGGATTCATCGAAATGCCCGGAAATGGCACGATGTCAATGTCACCATTGTGAAGATGAAACGTTCTACCTTCTTCATTTCCGTCGCTTAAATGAATTCTAACCTAGAGGAAAAGCTCTTGGATCAATCGTTTTGAATTATTATGATGCAACACGGGCCTGCTGTATCCTGAATGTAATCATGTTTCTATCGTTGCCGTACTGCCAACTCTAGATCTGGTTCCTCTGAACGAATTCTTTCCTCTATCCATTCACCATTTCCTTGTAGCACTCGAATGCTAATATAGCAAATTTAATTGCAAATGGATGAAAGTATACGACCTCTTTCTGAAGTTATGAAAAAGCTCAAGTCAGCGCACCTTCGAAACCCCCTCGATATTTGCAATCATACTCCTTTTCAGAAGGGAAGTTATTCGAAACAATTGAGGGTCGACGATATGCCACGCACTTCATTCAATCCATCCGCACGGAGGAGCTCGAAACTGACTAACCTCTTCTTAACGATTAACGATTAACGATTCTCCTTCCTCTCGTCCTATCTGAGGCTTCCCGGTAAGGAAGTCGATGAGTTTGTGCAAGGGTGAGGATTCGAACCACATGAATTGTTACTACGTACATTTAACACCTCGAGACTCAGGCGAATGGTAGTCCCTGTGACGTTTTAAAAACGAACGTTTTTAAGATGTGTCAATTAATTAATGCAACGGAGGAAGATGACTATAACTGTCTTTGAACGAGAATGAATTAAAGTTCATTCAGCCACACTTTCATACTTCTACCACATATTGATGACAATACAAGTTGTGCAATATTGCCCTATTATTAGCAAAACAGAAAAGTCTAGAAACTAGCATGCTAGTTGATTAAGGTAGAATTTTACTCATATAATGGCCGAACACACCTCCCTAGGTATCTTCTTTCGCTTCCAATTCTGAGTTTTTGTGAAAAAGGATCCAAGACGAAGTACTTTACATTTGTCAAATATGAATATTGTATACATTGAATATGTTGTAGGTATCGACGCACCGGTCTTGACAGCGTTCAACATTTGTCCATTCTCTAAACTAAGATGAAAATCCTATGATGTGACATATTGTGGTTGCCAAAGAAACTACAATCATGACAGACACAGTTAGATGAGGACACAATCTGATTTTAGCAGGAATGTTTTAGCTGGCGTACCTAGTTCCACCCCAAGTAAGTTCACATGGTGCGCCAGTGTATGTGCCACGACGTGTATATTAGGTATGAAGGCATTTTGTTGCAAAATCCTGTGCTGATGAATTTCTCAAATAATAAGGCATTTGCACGGAAACAAAAAAAAATATTTTCGTGACACAGTCTTCATAGAATCCAATAGCCAAGCATTCGAGTTCTGAGATGTGCTTTGAAAGAAAAGGAAGGAAGGAGTTGAACGATTCTAAATAACGTAGAAAATATAATTTGTGCAAATTCTCGGGAAAATAGAAGTAAAATATCGAGAATCCAAAGGATGACAGGCATGTAAGGTATTTTCCTACTCTTCCCTGGAAATCTGTTGGACTCCTACTTTTGCTCAAATGGGGAGATTTAGTCATTCAATCTGACCAGAGTTATTTCGCAGTAAATGCAAAATGTTCCAAACCGATCTTTCCATCATGTTTTGACAAAGGTTGAGCCGCACATGTTTATATCGTTAACCTGCATCGTAAGTATTTAAATCTTCCGCATAAGCGCTGGCAGTCAGATTTTTTTCTCCAAAGCTCTAAACATTCGCTGTCTCAGTAGTGTAACCTAACCATGCCTAAAATAAGCAGTTGATAGAGAAGTAAATATTGACGAAGTATCAGAATATTTTCTCAAAAATGTTACGGTATAGCATATGTTCCTGTAGGTCATGGAAAAAGACATTCAATGGCAAAAAAATAGCCGATTAAGGTTAATATGGTGAACGTTTTTCCATCTTGTTGTTCACTTTTGTTCGGTATACTTGGTCTTTCACATAACCCCATAGGAAGAAATCCAAGTATACCGTACAAAAGTGAACATTGAGGAGTTGATGAAGAGAATTCGCGATGCAATATGGAATTTTGACTAGACATGTTACAGTGAACATGGCAAGAAATTGGTTATTGCCTTGATATTCTCGAGGCAACACACGGAGCATGAATTTCTATATTCTAATATTGTAAAAGAAAACTTTGTAAAATGCATTTCATGATGCAATAAACAGATTTGTTCTAACTCTTACGGTTAATTTTAAATTTACTTGCAAACTTGTACGGGGACTTTTGGTACACCCTGTATATTCTCTCCCCTGCAAAGGGTATGCCTTATTCTTTAATTGTGTGACTTAGGGATGGACAGTGCCAGAGTAGCGTAGAGAGCGTAGGGACTTCTTTTACATGAGCGCTTTCTTAGCGGAAGTGGTCTAATCGAATGTTGTATATGGTGGCGATATTGTATCTCTAACACACTCCCTTCCTTCATGCTAGTCACGTCCGGCGGAAAAACCCAAGCCACATCATAGGGAACTATGCGGTGGTCAATTCCGGGAGAAACTATTCATATTTCCTTTGAAGCTATCGCATTTTGAAGCGTGGCACAGGTCATTCAGGTCAGCTTTTCTCAGGTTCCGAGATACCAATTTTACTTGTCACGTAAATGTCAGTAATAACCTTTTGCTAGGTCTTTTTAAAGAGCGATCACTTGAACCCCACACCAACCATTTAAGTCATTACCATGTTGCATTTTTATACCTATCACCTTAATGCAAACAGTGCAGTGCACGTCATTCTACGGATCCCATGCTAGTCTGTAAGCCGTGGGATCCTTCAATAATATCATCCTTCAATTCTCTGCAGGAGGGGATCAGTCATGAGTGAATGGTGGGTTCAATTAATCGTCTCGATACATACATCAACCTTGTGGTTAGTGGCATGGGTGGGCAAGGAAACTCAACAATCTATCATCAGACCTCCCCACAAACGTTGAAAATTAGGAGTATATTTTTAAAAAGTGGATTCTTCTTAGATATGAACTACGTTCGTTATTTTATGGTTCATTGCCTTTGGGGTTAGGATTAGCCTAACGTCGAAAATTCCGTCCAGCTTCAAGTGCCACCCTGGGAGTTGGGTGTTGGCATGCAAAAAGAAACACCGCGATGATGGCAACAAGAAAAAAAATGTATTGAAAGTATAAAGCAGCACCATAAATGTCACGGACACGGGGCGCTCCGGCAGGTTGTTACTTACAGAAAATATGTAGTTACTCAATTTCCCTTCCTAGCGTCCCGCGGCTGACAATTATCATTTTAGAATCTCTTCCTTCAATCAAGAGGAAAGGTTCGTGCCTGTTCACGGCCGAGAAAGGAGTATCCCACAACCGAGTCTGATACCTAAATTTATTATGGAAGTTTTTAAATGTTACCAAGTTATCCAGCAAAAGTACTCAACATATAAAGAAACAAAATGTTTGGTTAGTTCACGAGCTTCACAGACAACAAATAATGATCTGTCCGGTTCCCTAGGCAAACGCACGTAAGAGAGAGAGAAAGAGCAAGTTGGCAAATTAACGGGAAGACCTACTCTTAAGGTCGAAATGAGGCACTAACACTCTGGTCGGACTGAGAGGGAAAACTCCACGATCAAGGACAGGGCCGAGTCCCCTCGATCAACTCGGGACTGAACTTCTCGGACGAAGTTCTTGCTTTTCCTTCAGGATCCAGAGGAGGTTCCTGGAGAAGGGATTCCTTGGTGGTAGCTCGCGCCCATTGGATGTCCAATTCCTAGGAACAGTTCTCATTGGGGAACACATTCCAGGACAACATCATCCACATTAATTTCTGGGTCCGTATACCGAACATGTACCTGTCCAACCAATGGTTTTGGATATGAGGTCGTCTCATAAACCCTTGATTGCGACATGGGTTTTCTGGACAGGGATGTCCGAAAGATATTGTGATCCGGATCTTGACAAGATTCCAGCTCTGGAATAGTGCAGATGGTGATCCAGTTCCGGCATCCCTGGGATAATGCCCCCTCATACATCTTCCCCATTTCTCCTCGGCTTATCACATGGGCTTCTGTCCGTCTCCTTAATCAGCATGCCTCATTTCCCTTTCCATGGTCGACATTACTGGAAGGGCGGCGGCCCGTTACACAAATACTGAAAAGAAAAGTATATACGCCGATCCAAGTATTAGGTGCATATTAGATCTGTACTTCCTATCGGAAGATAATCTTTGAATCAAATCCGCCGGAAATGGTAAATAAATTGTAGATAAACCGCCACGTAGAAATAAAAATTATGCCAAACTTAGGATGCTGACTCGAGTGAGAAAAACCTTTAAAGTGTGCTCTTTTCAATGGTGTATGACTCATCATCCGAGCTTTTAAAGTTTTGGAAATCATGCATTTTTGTCTGAAGTGAATTCTTACTTTTGACATGCATGTCCTCAGGACATCTCCAATTTCTTGTTTTTTTTTTCAATTTCGGAAAAAATAATAATATTGAGATCCTGTCATCATTCAGGTCCCATTGTTGAGGGGGAAGAATGGACTATCTTCTAGAATTTGGCTCGGGGAAAGTATGTTAATACAGTCTTGCTATAGAAGGCACCGCATTTAGAATGAACTCTAAGGACCTGGTGCTTGGTTGCCACGATGTTTTCTGGTGAAACTTTTCTCCATGGAAGACTTGAAGTGAAGTCTTTGACAGGCAAGGTTTGTCATGGCAAGCTGGGCAATGAAGCTCATCTGCCTCTAGATCAATATCACATTCAAGCTATTCTTAGTAATTCTGAATTTCATTTACAGAGGGTGTTTCAATAAATGACTAGATTAGAGCACTTACATACATGAAGGAGTAGGTTGGGCAAGTTTTAATGTACTGAACAAGAGGGGATCATTATCTAGTTCATTCTGTTGCCGGCAGATCTTGCCACTTTCCGGTAGTGACATCCTAGAACAGTGTAATGATGCCCTGCATACTACACAAGTGGACGTATGTTGAGCTGCGCTGCCAGCGCTTATGCGAGAGATTTAAATACTTACTATGAAGGTTAACGATATAAACATGTGCGGGCTCAACCTTTGTCAAAACATGATGGAAAGATCGGTTTGGAACATTTTGCATTTACTGCGAAATAACTCTGGTCAGATTGAATGACTAAATCTCCCCATTTGAGCAAAAGTAGGAGTTCAACAGATTTCCAGGGAAGAGTAGGAAAATAGCTTGCATGCCTGTCATCCGTTTGATTCTCGATATTTTCCTTCGCTGCCGCGAGAGTTACAAATGTTTCCCACATCTTGGGACGGTCCCGCACGTGGGAATGAATAACGTGATTGGTTGGATCCCGGGTTGAAGGTCTCTAGGCATATAGCCTGGGGCAAGTTGCCTCAATCCCCCTCCTCCCTCCCATGTGTCTGCTATGGAAAATTTTGCGCGTGCGGCTTCCGAAAGACGGCGGTCGCACCTGGATGGGTGCAGCGATTCTCTCCATAGGAGAGGCCCCTCCTTTTATACATTCTCTATGGAAGCATCATTTAAATGTGAGATGCTGATGGTCACTAAAATCTCTTTATGTGCAGTCACCATGGAAATTGAACCATCTATCGTTCCCTCAATCGTTAGAGCCAGAGTTCTCTATCTTGGACTGAGTTATCTCTAATTACGGATTTATTCAAGAATTCGAGTATCTCCCGCTCTGGTTTATATGACGAAAGGTAGGCTACATGTGGATAGTATTAGTGGCTAATTCCAGCTGTCTTAGGAATCGATCCGCTACAGCGACTACCTTGGCGCCATCTAGCGTCGGTTTTGGGAATCTTTGCTTCAAGCCAATTTCAGATGGATAAAATAGATATGCTTCAGGAAAACATCTGAAACGTTCGACGAATGCCTTTCAAATGCAGCAAGTTTCGAGACTATGAGACACCTAAATTGAGCGCCAAAAAGATTCTCACTCTGATACGCTGGATGTCCTAAGACCCATTTGAAAATATGTTCAGCGTCCTCGAATACGTTTATATGCTACTTGGGCAATGTCATATGCATAAAGCCTGCAGTTCTCACTTCACACGAGATAATCTTCACTCAACCAGATAATCAACACTCGACCAGTGAATGGAACGAAGGAGGCGAAGAAAAACAAAGCAAGATGCAACACACAGCACAGCGGTGATCCGCAAATCACCGTATTGTTGTTGCAAGATCCTATCTCCCAAGCGGTACACTCGTATTTTTTTCCATCTACCAATGCGACTGCGATACGGGAAAAAAATCCAACCCTTTGAAAAGCTCTCAATCTCGGAGACCTCTTTGGGTTGTTCGTCAAATTCTGCTAATATCATTTAGAGCCATGGAAAGAAACGAGGCAATTGGTTTGATGGGTTTCTTGGCGAAAACCCGTGTGAACGCATGTGATGACGAGCTGAGAAATCACCTGGTATTTCATCGTGGATCCTTGAAATTTATGGATTCACGGCAGCAGGCGAGAGGCGCTGGTGTATGCGATGCCAGCAATCCCTTTCGAGAACTACGGCAACTCTCGTTCCAAGTTCATCCGAAAGATGGCGAGACGAGAGCTAATCTATGGTTTTTAATTTAAAAAAACTGCCTCCCTTCCCTATCTTATGGCCGATTTACAAATTTCATTTCTCAAAGGCACATCCTCGGATAGTAAGGAAGAGTCCTGTCGAAACCCCAGGTTCATATCTCTAAGCGTTTGGCCTGTAGAGCTGTCACACAAACACACACACACACACGCACGCACACACAAACAAAAGACAATTCTCACTCAGCCTAGCTGGCGGCCAGAATCGTGCAAGCTATATGCAACCGAGGTCCTCCAGTTTGAATTATAGTTCAAGGTACTCAGCATGTTTCACATGTCCCTCAAAAACCTTCAGTATTTTTCTTCATAGATGTGGGCATATTCCCCCTTACAATGGAGGTAACATGGCCTATTGGACAAACTTGGAAATTATCCGAAGGTTCAATATCCATGGGATTTTTTGCATGTGCCCTGCTGGGATTTAGTAAAGGATATCAAGTAATATTTCAGAAGCATTGCAAAAGTCAAATTCGACCTTGATGGGCCGTTATGACCAGGTTTCATATTTTTAGGGCCATATTCCCCCAAAATTACCTTAGTCAATATTCCAATGACACCAGGAAAAAATGATATAAAACACAATGATCCACAAATGTCTGTGCATAAAGGAAGGCGGTGGGCATCTGTGTGCTACAGTTTGCAAGGTTTATATGAGCAAAAAGCAGACATGGAATATTATGTGTAAAACTCCTGATATTGTAGTTTACTATGCTATACTGAATAAATATGTTTCCAGTTGTAATGCCCGTTTAACATTACTTTGAATTGTGTCAGGTCACAATTGAATTGGCCACCCCATGCTAATAAATTGGCGGATATGACCTTCCCCGTCATTTTCTTCCGTGAGGTCCCGAGGATTCCTCACGGGAGTGGCTTGGAAGGAGGGACGCTTGCACCTAAGTCGAACCATTTTTTTTTATTTTCTCTCGCTAGCAAGATTTGTTGTGGCTTCCAATATCGTTGGCCTGTGAATAAATCTGACCTAAGTAGATAGGCGCCGCCTTCCTCAAGCCCAATCGGAGATGTGGAAATGTCATATTGTCAAATGTCAAATGTCATATGTCCCCTTATTCTCCTTATAAAGGGGAAATTTCCTGAATTCCTACAATAGGTGAAGAACAAGGCAGACATGGTTGAAACGCCTTTCATATGGGGGAAAAGGCCGAATAACAATAACGTTAACTAGATCATAATTTTCCCTTCGAAAATGAATTATTGAGAATAAGTTGGCTCTAGTTTCAGTGAATCTGATGCTCATAATGGTATTTTGCACCCATGAAAGCCTTGAACATCATCAATTCCAACATTTGGAGAATAAGGTTATATTTTCTCTCTCCCTCCTTTCACACATGTATTAATGCTATATGACGCATACAGCGTAATATGAACTTCTTATTTCAATATGCAAAGCGACGCTTCGTCAGATGCTTCATCACCTTGAAATTTGTGAGAATCTTGCGCTTCATGGCATTGGAAGGCAAAAAAACGCAGTCATCTATATTATAATCAGCCCTATGCCGAAACGTTGAAAAGTATGAGTATATTGTTTTTAAAGAAAAGTTGATTCTTCTTCGAATTAAACTATGTTTGTTATATTATAGCCTCATGTTTGTTATATCAGTGTTGCGATTAGCTTAATATCTTAACTTTTTCCAGCGTCTAGTACCATCCTTGGGTTTGAGCAATGTCATGCGAAAATAAACACCACAATAATGTTATAGAGAGAAAATGTACTCAAAATATAAAGAAGCTCTACAAACACTGAAAGGAAATATATTTACACCAATCCAGGTATTATTAGGTGCATATTATCCCTGGAATTCCTTTCGAAAGATCAGCTAATACTTGAAACGGAAATGTGCGGAGAATTAAGTCGCAAGAATCACT
Organism: Darwinula stevensoni; assembly: GCA_905338385.1. Classification (NCBI taxonomy): domain Eukaryota; kingdom Metazoa; phylum Arthropoda; class Ostracoda; order Podocopida; family Darwinulidae; genus Darwinula; species Darwinula stevensoni. The sequence continues at coordinate 98,598 of CAJPEV010000509.1, forward strand.
GGAGTCTAAATACCGGCTTTGATTTAAAAAAATTCCACATCACCTATCCTCAACATTGTGGCTGCCTGAGATCAATCCGCCAATTCTGAGTCAACTTGGTTATTGCAAAACAAAAATCCAACAGCTCAGGTTGCGACAACGGCGAAAGACATCCATCACCGAGAGTCAGTCGAGCCGCCACCTGACTCCGACGGAGAGCGTCTGGTCGTCGAAAGCCTGCAGCCTCGGACGTAGGAAGAAGTGCTTCGTCCCTTGCAGTTCTTCCTCCATCCGGACCAGGCGTTGAATCCGTTGCTTCCGTTCCTCCTGGCTGTCTTCTTGTAGATCTGCAATGCACACTTCGCATCGTCCGATAAGTCGGTGTTCAACAGGTCTAGGGAAAGAACCAAAGGCAAAATGAAACCGAACTCTCTCCAGTTTAACGATAATAGGTGACACGGTATGCACAAGTGTAGTAAGGGCGCGACATGCTTATTAATCAAGCACAATCAAAATGATGCTTTTTATAATAGAATTACTTTTTCAATTTGACTTTCTCCTGCCTTTTACTTGTATACGGTTTCCTGCGCGAGAGAAGACATTCTGAAATGCAGCATCAATATGTGGAATGCATCATCTCCGTTGAGAAATATTTTCCTCTTTTATGCGAAGCTGGAGTGCCTATTTCATACTGAGAGAGGTTCGTAACGGATTTATAGTTCCTTTTAATAAAAAAAGTGAGTCCCAGAAGTTGTAGGCATTAAAGTTGGCCTTGCGAAATTTTAGAAGCCTCATAGAGCGCAAAGCAGAATTTTCACAGAATTCGAAGAATGTTCCAGAATATTGCATTCACTATTTTATCACTCTTCCTCATCCAAGAGGCAGGCTTCAGAATACATGGGCGTAGGCGGCGTGGCATGGCAACTTGCCATGGATAATGAACGCACTCAAAAACCGCATAGTTTTTTGGTGATTTATATATTCCTTCCTCATTTGCGAGTTTTCAAAACGCCAACTAAGTCATGAAAGCTGGAAACTGCAAGTAGCGAGTGTTCCGGCCCTAATGATTTGGCTATGAGGAAATCGAGCAAAATATTCCTGACAAAACTTGACTTAATGACTTGAGCCGTGAATGATGAAGGCCTACAGAACCACCCATATGTCCGTTCTAAAGTTTAGGATAGTCGGAAGACCCGAAAGGAGCTGCCGATTTCACGCGGCTGACCTAAGGGAGGAGCAGATGGAAATGGAAATCTTTCCTTGCGTTTTCCCTCCTCTGCCGGATGATTATTATTGCGGTATTGCAATATTATTGCGGGTATTGCGGGATTCTCCTTTCCTCCAAGCAGTCGCGTAACATCATCGGTATCTTTCGACATTTGCTGTTTCTCTCTACTGGAAGGTTAAATATTTGCTGGGTCATCGTCGATGACTTTTCTTCGCCAGGACTCGCGGATGAGGTTCACGTAATGATGAGTCAAACTTTCCCTTCGAACAACATACTTGGATTTGGATTTGCATCCCCAAATTCGGAGATGAGAATGCCGATTTAGTTTTAGTATTGCCCGTCACTCGAGAACCAGACCCCAAAATACCTAAACCTTTCCACTCGTTCCAGCAGGGCCCCGTTAACATGTAAGAAGCACCGTTCAGTATTTCTCGAGAGGATCATTCCTGCTCAATTTCAGTCCGGCCGCAATACAATGCGAGTGGAACATGTCGAGCACGACATGAAGCTCCAGTCGAAAATGTGTCGAGACCGATTTCCATGCGGTTCGACATACCCTATCGGCCCACAAAACACATGGACATTCTACGGAAGCAAAACGAAGGTTGAAAACAACTTCCATCTGCGATCACGAGCACCCATACATGACAATTGCTTTCAGTGTCACTGGATTTTATCCACGCCAGGGGACTATCTTTTCTTCCAGTCTGCAAACGCTTATTGAAATTCGTTTCCACGATGAGACCATTCTCCGCGAAGATAAGCTCCTAACGGATTACATCCATGTCCTCCGAACACCCCCCCCCTCACCACCACCACTCAACTTCCTCTTCCTATTCTGTTGCATTCTCGTTGAAAATTAAAAAATGAAGAGGTTTTCCTTGGCTTTGCTTATCTTTCGAATGTTTTTCCTTCATAACTCCAGAGACATTCGTTATCAAAAACAAAGCGATTGTTTCTATCCCACGGAAGAGAAGGGTACGTGATTCACTAAATTGAATTTTCCATATTAAAGTCATGATGGACTTGAAAGGGAAGAACGGATACTAGAGGCGTCTCACTGCTGCAGCGGACATCGCATCCTCCTCGGCTGGGCCTGCACCTCCGGCTGCTGATCTGGAAGACGCCGTAATAGGTGGACCCGTTGCTTCTGCTCTTGGTGTGGTGCGTCCTCCTGTTGCTCTCGTGCTCCACCAGGCATAGCCCTGGAATGTCACGATGCGCGGTGAAGCGTATGCATCCACGTGATCCTTGGAACCCTGAAATAATGTGTCTTACAGTCCCCGAGCTTGGATCTTGGGAACCCGTAACGGAGGAGCAGGCGACCAATTTGACATCTCGACATTTGCAGGGATTCCACCTCCGTCGTTGCCAGAATAAGAATTAGAATTAAACATGACACAACCTTTCCATATGCCATCTTCATCTACAGCGATCCATAAAGAAATGATACAGAGTTATCATCGATGTCCACACGCTCATTTGAGCGGTTTTCCTTTCGCTGCTAAATGCAGGATCACAATAATGCGACAAAATAATTTACAACTTTTAAACGACACATCCATTAATAACCCCAATCGTCTATTTTCTTTTCAAATACCGCAAGTATTCTAGGAATAATTCTTTGCGAAGAATAATTCTCTTTTCTTTTATGGCAAATTTGTTCCAGAAATTAAAAAGTGCACATACACAATGGAGTTAAGAGCTTGAATGATACCACTGAGTTCCCTCTCCCTGGTCGTCGTATACAATGATACAGCAACATTGCGCCACGTCAGAGACAAAATTGCTTCTCTGGAATGGGATTGGATTAAGAATCAGAATAAATATATGCGAAAATGGCAGAAGAAAAGATTCGAAGAAGATGTCAAACCAGTGAAAAACTTGCAATCCTTGCTGCAGCCTTATTAAATTTTCCTTTAAAAAGGTACTTTAAATATTTTCTGCGTGGCCAAACACTTAACCTTCAAAATTAGAGGATGCATTTCTGTTGAATGTGTGCACATTATGAGAATTCCGAAGGAAGGAGGAGAATAAACGGGAAGAGAGAGTCATTCCTCGTGAATACAAGCCACGAAGAGGAGAAAAAGGAAAGCAGTGGAAATGGAGCTCCAGAAAGAGCAGAGGAACAACATATTCCAAGGACACCACGCGAACCATCCAAAGAAGCCTCCATGTTGTCTGTTCAGAAAGAGCACCTCGGGATGAATCTGACGATCGCGGGAATAGGACTGCAAGGGAACCTGTCGCTAAAGTCATGAAGTCGAAAATGCTGGATTACCCCGTTCGTAGTGAGGTCTCGCTCTGTTCCCAAGAGTGAATTCTTTGTTCAACTATATTAACTAATTAGCGAATGTATTTTCCCTTCGGGCAAACAAACTCGTTATGGTCGCGCCTTCGGAGTTCCATAAACTTAGATAATGATTAATTCATTTATTTTTGCTATATGGGAAACACGTATTTGAAGTACGTCCCCATTGAAATACGCGAGAAATGGGGTTGAAACTATTGATTTTTATCAAACTTTATTTCTATGATTCTAAGTGTGCCTCGCTTTAAATCTTTTCTTGTGTCCCTTTGTGTAGAGGTGGAGAATACATTTTGAAATACTTCCCTCCAATAATCTACGCTAAGGAGACATATTTCACATGTAAGATTTTTCCTCAACTCAGCCATCAAACAGGTACTTCTGAGGGAAGTGCACATTTCTTGTCTCTGTTTCGTTGGATCACAAAAAAAATCAGGAAAATGGAACAGGAAAAAGTGTCCTAATGGGTTTTAACGAAATTTTTTTTCTCTTTTGAAATGTAGACTCAGGGAACTCCAAGACACACAGTTTCAGCCTCATAGGCTTCCCCTTTATGTAGGCGGAAAATAAATATATAGGGAAAAGCGAACCGTCCAAAAGCTGTGGTTTGAGGAGACGCACAAAAAATGTGAAATTTGTTTAAAATCAACATCACGTCAGTGATGCATGCGTCAGCTACTTTTCTATGTCTGCGCGGTGAACTACATGCCAACAAAGTTTCAATATTATAAGTTTGCCCATTTCGCTGGTGAAAAAACATGCCTGGAAAAGCCGACAAATCCAAAAGCTATACCCGGAGGGGATGCCCCATGAAATCTGAATACTCCCTCAGCTCAGTAATATCGTCACTTATCCGTGTGCCAAGTTTCACATTTTCATTTCTGTCCAATTCGATCCAACATTTTTTTTTCAAAAGATCGCCCCTCGAAAAAATTCCCCCAGGGGATGTATCGAGACTTAACAGAATTATTTAACTCTTTGTCTCAGTAGCCACATTCATGAAAAATTTCAGCTTTCCAGGTTCATCAGTTTAACTGATGCCAAAAAATTAGTTGAAAACCTCTCCCGTTGAAATTTTTGCCCCCAGGGCATTTACATCTAAAGTCTGATGTTTTCTGCAGCATTCCAATAGGTAGTTATGTACCAAGATTTAATCTTTCCAGACTATCTCAATACGTCAGGACAAAAAAAAATACTTGAAAACGTCGGCTCACGAAAATATGCCCTGAGGGCATGGATTTGAAATGCGTAATTTTTCCTGAATTCATCGTGCGAATAGCTACTTATCTCTGTCAGTCAACTACTCACGATCGTCAATATATAATAAAAATAGAATTTTTTCTTTGTGCAACTATCCATTAGGTACTTCTTCGGCAAGATTAAACTTTCATGCGCCCTTTGTTTTGCTGGATCGAGAGAATACGCCTTTTGTAATCCATGTACCATCAGGTGCTTTAACCGAATAGTTTTTTTTCCGAAATCAATTCTCTGAGAACTACATGCCCACAAAGTTTCAACCTTATACCTTTGGCCTTTTCGCTAGTGAAAAAACATGTTTGGAAAAGTCGACGCACACAAAAGCGCTGCCAGGAGGTGAAGCACCATGAAAGCTGAATATTCCCTCAACGCAATAATAAGAATTTCATGTCACTTATACGTGTGCCAAGTTTCACCTAACCATTTTTGTCCAATTCTGCAGGGCAACTTTTTTTTCATACATCGTTCCTCGAAAAAATTCCCCAGGGGATGTATCGAGACATAAAATTTTTATGTAACTCTTTGTCTCAGCAGTCACATTCATGCAAAGTTTCTGCTTTCCATGTTCAGTTTAACTGATGTAAGAAAATTATTTGAAAAGATCTCCCTTTGAAATTTGTGCCCCCGGGGCATTTACTACAAAAAGACTGAATTTTTCTGCACGCAGCATCCCAATAGGTAATTATGTAAGAAAGTTTCATCTTTCTACATCATCTCAATACGCCAGGGCAAAATAAAATTACGTGAAATCGTCGGCCCCTAAAAATAATCCCCACAGGACATGGATCTTAAATTTTACGTTTTTTTTTAATCATCGTCTCGGTTGGCATGTCCATGCCAAGTTTCAGCTTTCCATGTCTCTCCATATTACGAAAGCAAAAATATTGTTACAAAGGGAGAATGATTAACGCGACTTGCAAGGAATAAGATACTGAAAGAAAGCCTAGGAACGGCCGGGAATTGAACCCGACCCTCCTGATTACCGGTCAGATGTATTATCAGTACACAAGCGAACCGGAGAGATCCAGTCAAGCCTCTCGATGCCATTCTAATTAGTCACAGTATATTTACTTAAAACTTCTCCCCCAAAATGTGTACCCCCAGTGCATGCACCTCCAAAGTCGGATTTTTTCTGAACTCTGCATCCCAGTAGGTATATGTGTACCATGTTTCAGATTCTAACTTCTCTAGAACGTGGTTAAAATTTGCGTCAGTCAGTCCGTCAGTCACGATCGTCTATATACAGGGTGGCCCAAAAGTAGGTATACACAAAGTAGGTATATGTCACAGTGTTCTGGACAGGTACGAGGAATGTTGCAACGTTGATGGAAGACATTTCGAGCACTTACGAGATTAAACAGTGTTAAACAAATGTAAATGTAATAAACAATGTTATAAGATGCAAATAAACTATATTGAATACCTACTTTTGGGCCACCCTGTATATTAGATACATAACAATTGCTTATTGTTAAATATTCCATTCGTGCATTAGTCTTGCTCCAGGCGGTTTCGGTATTTCAAGAACCATGTACTATGTACGCACGTTTTTCCATCTCCATATTGTTGAAAAAATACATTTCCAAATATATACGATGGTTTAAAAAAAAAATAGCTCTACCATTTTCTATGGGAGAAACACAGTTTCATAAATTCAGCGAAAAAAAATTCATTGGATAGGCTATCGATATTTGACCGTTCCCAGGTGTTGAAATGCTTGCCAGCTTTTTTCCAAAACACTCTTGCCTAAATTTTGCAATTCCAATTCAGAGGTGAATTATAGGTGCTTAGAGGTGGAGCATTCCACCTCAAGTGAGGTGACGACCTGTGCTCGATCGTCTCAGAATTTAGTGAATTTTTAAACTTTAACCTTTCCAACGGACAATTAGATGCAACTGATACTTGACTAAGAGGTTCATGACCTTACGTGGTTTTCTTCACTTCCGAAAAATGGCGGTGTATCCCGATAGAAGGCGCTGTCGTTGACATAGTGACCGTGGGTGATTGCAAGAAACGCTTCACCGTTTAAGAAGGGAGAAAGTATGATTTGTGCATTCGAGTAAAAAATATAAGGTTGATAATATTTTGATATCGGATGCATTTGAGGTGTTGAGAAGATTGTCTGAGCTTTTTTCCGAACAATTCATTGAACTGTTCATAGGGCATATGCGCACGAATAATTCGTTCTCCCCTTCGAGAACAGCGGAGATTTTAGTAACCATTCCCGGTCATCAGGTCAACAACGGCGCCCTCTCTCGGGACGCAGCGCCATCTTGCGGAAAGGAAAAAAACACTTAGTCTCGTGAACTTCTCTGTCAAGTATCAATTGGATCTAATTGTCCTTTGAAACGTTAAAGTTGAAAAATGCACTGAATTCTGTGACGATCGAGCACAGGTCGTCACCTCACTTGAGGTGGAATGCTCCACCACTAAGCACCTATAATTTACCTCTGAATTGGAATTGCAAAATTTAGGCAAGAGTGTTTTGGAAAAAAGCTGGCAAGCATTTCAACACCTGGGAACGGTCAAATATCGATAGCCTATCCAATGAATTTTTTTTCGCTGAATTTATGAAACTCTATATCTCCCATAGAAAACGGTAGAGCGTTTTTTTAACCTCCATATATATCAACTAGCAGAACCCCGCACAAATGTAGCAATTTCGAGATTTTAACAGGAAATACTTAATATCCTGAAGGTACATGGTCTAGAGGAATCTGTTTTGAACTCCACCATAGAACAGTAGCTATATACATTTTGTCTCTTGATTTTCATTGATTAATACGAAACATTTTAGAAATGTTAGGACACGAATCATAGAAAATGACTTTAAAAAATTGCTAATTGATTTTCCATTCAAAACCGATCGGAACCCAACATTCTGTGCATAGGGTCCATCGTTGCTTGGGTTTCGGCATTATCGGGGTCCAGGCTATATATTCACATTTCGCTTCATTTCGTATATTTCTTTTTACTCATTTCCTGAACAGTGAATAAATGATTTAGTCGCCCAAAAAATACGATAAAAACACGCAAACAAAACGCAAATTTTTGCAAACACGTTATTCTTAACAGTGCTGCTAACCATTTTATGGATTTCCACTATTGAGTAAACAATGCAGTTCTGCTGAAGACCACTAGGAGGAAGTCATTCTTAGCCATGTTCACAAAATTACACTATACATAAGAGTGCACGTGCACTTAATCGCAATCGAGCGATACAGGTCTCGTTTACTTCCTTAAAGTTCAGGAAATCTCTAAATCACCCTATATCCGCGCTGCGGGTATTGAATCGTGACCTCGATTCAATACAAACAAGGACATCCTTTGCTCCAAGAATGAAGAGGCACTTGAACGAGGAAGTAGCAGGAGTAGCGGGGAATCCAAGATCTACATCAGTAATGTCTGTCGTACGTGATGATCCCGAGGAACATAACAATTATCGACTGGAGTTTTGAGCAACCTGACCCCCATCTGCAATACCACCTCATGATTTGAAACTCAAATCTGGAGCCGTCGTTATGCTCCTTCTCAACCTCGACACAAAACAAGGGCTATGCAATCGATCGTCCGTCGCATACACGCAATGAGCATCATCGATGCCGAAGTTTTAGCTGGAGGTGCGAAGGGGTATCGCGTCCTACATACCAAGGATTCACGCGGTTCTGTCCGATACGAACCTGCCCTTCACTCTGAGGCGCCGCCAGTTCCCGATTCGGCTGGCTTTCGCCATGACATAAGGCGCACTGTCAGGCCTTCGATCGAAGAGGGATTTCCCTACCTAAGCGAGTGTTCAGCCATGGCCAATTATATGCAGTTTTCACATGAATCTGATATTTTGCGTCAAGTTGAAGCTCTTCACCTTTTCAAAGCTGGGTCAATCGAGAGATTGTTCACTCCTTACATTGAGAGTTGTATACGATAACCCAATTCGGCACGAATACATAGAGATCGCACTGATCTCCAGTTCCTCCAATATCGTCATGACAGGTCATTTGACCGCGTACTGGCTCGTTATGAAATATATTGTACTAATTATGGCATAGCCGATTACAAATGATTCTTTCAAAGTGAAAAATACGGTTTATGCGAATTTTGAACCTCAAGAAGTTGATCGCGTTAACTAAGCGAAGTATTTTGCATTTGAAGGTTTTAAATTGCTATGTACTAAGATCAGCTATTCGTAATCATAACTGTACGCTACTCAGCAGTATGTATATTTTTGGTTAATTGCAATACTTCGTAGCTTAAGGGTTTATTAGGGAAAGTCATACCTGCAGCTGTTTTCTCAATTTTTGCATTTTTCCATGTCTTACATTTCATAAACAGGCTTACATATAGACACATAAACAATAAGAAGTCAATAAAATGCAATGCCCGTGGAATTTACATATATAATTCAGTAGATGTTGATATTATTCATACACAGATTTGTTAACGAGAGATTAAGTATTACCGACATTACCGACGTCTTCGCGTTGAAGTGTCCTAGTCGGCCTTCGTAGATGGCACCGTAATTATCTCGACTCTCGAGGAAACACGTCAGGGCAAGGAAAAGAAAAAAGTAGACATCACTACCTGTCGTCTCAGATTTCTGAGAACTGACCCTTACATCGTCTTCAGGCGGCTGCCGTCGAGCACTTCCTTCAGTGTGGTGTCACCGAAATCGGACGTGGAAAATCTGACGAAGAAAATCTCGTGTCCCGGCAGTGTCTTAAAACGGCGGTCAGCATGACGGCCCAGTCCGCATGACGTTTCAGCGAGCATGACGGTCGAGTCAGCACGACGGTCCAGTCAGCATGACGATTCAGGGAACGCTGTGATGCAATGCAGTCGCTGTTTCGAACTGTCGAAATCGAAACGACCTCTGACGAACATGAGCGAGCAAAAAACGAAGCGGAAGCTGCGAGAAGAGGTCATTATTGTCAATGGTGCGATGTCAGCGGCAAAAATCGACTGGGCTTTTGCCCAATCGCAAATTACATAATGGTAATCTTGGATCTTTTTCCCGAACAGACATAAAACGAGACTTCGGCACGCACCTAAGATTTACATTATCTGAAGGTGGGGAAACCGAGATGGAAAAAAATAATAATTCTTTCATAACGCCCAAATGGGAGGTAACCTCGAAGAAAGCGTTACATTACCGCTTTCGAGGTTTCGCAATCCTATCTGTAATATGTGATTATGAATGGTTAAGATGCGCTCACAAATACACAATCCAGGGTGCGACAATTCCTGAATTCATCAATGAAGCCACGTACCATTAAAATCTTCGCGATCCTTGCGCGTGTGCGAAGATCACAGAGGATCGACGCCTCGCACAATTCCATCGGCAAAATCTCATGACTCCGACTGACCGAAACAACGCTGGGAGCTGACGCAAGCACTCACGGTCTTACGTCCGAGAAATTTCCATCCTGTGAACTTGCACTTCTGTAAATTAAAATCGCTTTTGCAATCGTGACGGTGCTCATCGGCTTGCACGTCAAGACCTAGAGTCGCGGAGAAACTTGTCAAAACTTTATAAAATCCAAGAAGTGCGACCTGCATATGGAAATGACTTCGTTTCCACCCCTAACGAAATGCGTGAGCGAAATCTACGACCTAAGCGAAGGCGCTCAGAGTAATTTGGTAATGAATTTCGTTGAACCGACAACAGCGATTGCATGTGTTTCGTCACCGGGACAAGTTGTCCTGATGATTACGAGGAAAAGATCCTGAACTCTTGCAAAATACTATGTACTGCACATGATTACAACAAGATGCCAAAATTCTCTGCACCAAAAACCAGTTCGAAATTACACCGATTCAGCGCAGACATACTATTTCATACTCACAATGCACAATGGCGCGCAACTACTTCTCTTCAGCTGATATAACCCGAGATAGGGCAATAAGGACGACTGGCTCAAGATTGCTAACGTGGGAGCATGTGGGTGCCTTGGTTCGAATCTGCTAAACGTATTGGGATCGAAGCCAACCATCTCCCGAAGGCAAAGGTCAATGGAAAAGGAAAAATCAGGATGGCGCATCAACTTACTTAGAGTCAAGTTTTTCCTCAAAAAGGTTCCAGCTAGTCCCATCGTGGTCACATATTCAGCATGTGTTGACAAAGTTGGCTCTTAAAATAAAAAATCATTGCACTATCGATATTGTTATTTCGCATAAAACTCAAAGACGAAAAAGGAATAGTTCAACTCAGGGAGGTGGATGGATAATCGTCACGCAAGGAAGTTAAAGTTAGAAAAGGATCGAGAGGGCAGTTTTGAGAGTCCAGATTTGCCAAATGATGTTACCATGTAGAGTTTTCATAGAGAATTTCCAAATATTGGCGAAGCCTTCACTTCCCCCAAAACTGATTTCTTTGGCCGCTCGCATTGCACCGATCGGATGGCCTCCGACGGGGACGTGCATCGGGCACGATGCCCTGAGAAAATATTTGGATGGGAGGCAGTTCGAAAATCGTTTGCCGGGCACTGAAGCATCACTTGTCTTCCTCTCTTGCATGGAATATAACTTGGCAAAATGATTCAAAATCAGTTTCCACGAGATTTATCTTCCACCGTTATTATAGAAGCATGGACTTCAAGAAATCAAAGGGCGAGGAATCTTAAGGAAATGAATTGGCATCTAAATATCAGAAGTGAGAAAATTATTCTATGTTCACAGTAGGGGAAGCAGAAACCGAGTCTTATCATTTTGTATCAGCAGCGCACGTTTCCTCGATCCCCCATTTCGACCACTGTTTGCCGACCTCGATGGCAACGACCAGGGAAGTGAGTCATTCCAGGGTCCCAGACCGTTTCCTAGGAACGTAACGAGCTTCCCAAAATCAATGTTTCACGAAGAAACAGAGGTCGTCATGAAAGCCCTCCCCTAGGACCTGCCGGTGAAATCCTAGCGACTAAAGTGGAAAAATATGGCTGACCTTCATAAATCACTTATACTACGGAAAAGAACCACGAATCGGATGGTGCAAGGATTGAGCTGACTTCAACGTGTGTGTCGTCTCCTAACGCATTTCTTACCTCCATTTTTTTAATTTCGCATTTTCTACATATTGCATGAGAAAATTCCCTCGGCTTCCCTTTCCTCTCTTGCATTTCCTCTAGATGGAAATAAATTCGTGCAGGAAAAGGTTAATCGTGGCTTGCGTTTCGCATTCCAATCTGCAATCTATGATTATGAATAGTTGAGGTAATGTTCCAACTCACGACTAATATGAAGCTCGCAAATACGCAATCCAGGGTTTGGCAAAAACCTGTACTCATGATTGAAGCCATGTATCATATCAAAGATACAATGAAACCCGAAGATCCAAGCACATGAGGAACTCACCAAGAACATGCCACGAGTACGAGTCTTGATTCTTCCCACAATACGATCGGCGAGATTTCACGACAGGCTGATCGAGAGAACAATAATTGCTTATGCAAACACTCGCAGCCTTGCGTCTGAGAAATTTCTACCCCTTGAACTTGTACTTCTGCAAAATTAATATTGCTTTTGCAATCGTGCCGGTGCTTGATCGGCTTGCATGCCGAGATTTAGACTTGTCATGGAAATTGTCGATGCCGTGGAAAATCCCAGATTTGAGGATGCGGGCAGAAATGACTACGTTTCCACGACTGTCGAAATGCGTGGACAAAATCGACAGGCGAGGCGATGGCGTTCCCAGAACTTCAATCATGAATTTCGTTGAGCCGGCAACCGCAATTACATGTGCATAACACCGAAGTCTCATCACCAGAACAAATTGCGCTGGTAATTACGATGAAAAACTCCTGAGCTATTGCAAAATGAATGATTATTGCAAGATGGCGGATTTCTCTACACCAAAGACCAGGCCGATATTACCCAGGTTTGGCAGAGATATAATACAACAACTTTTTTCCAACTGATAGCAAGATCTATGGCAAGACAATGAAGAGCTTGAAACAAGAGGGCAACATGCATACGGGGATCCACGGGACTGTGTTTCATCCGCCAGAATGTATTTATAATGCATCTATGAGGTTTAAGAAGAAGAACGGTGAATGCTTCCTTCAAAATCCTTGGACGCGTTTGTTTCTCATCGCGAAAGGTCTTGCTTAGAAACATCCTCATGAAATCCTGGCAACGGTTCTAGATGCGGAAGGTGGACCATAATACATCATGTTCCTAGGTAATGGAAACCTGAATCGATATAACACGTCGGTTTTGCTGGCGGAAAAAATGTACTTGGAAAAGCGACCCACCCAAAAGCTGTGCTCTGAGGAGACGCACAACAACGGTTGAAATGTTCCTTAAATCAACATCACGTCCGTTACGCGTGCGCTAGCAACTACTTTTCTATTTCTTCCCGATTCGCTAGGATGAGATAAATTCTTTGAAAACGTAACGTCTCCAAGAAATATGCCCCCGCAAAATATTTTGGAAATTTGAAATTTGACATTTGAGCTCAGTGCGTCAGCAGTCCCGTTCTTGCCAAGTTTCAGCTTTCCATATATCTCCATTTCAATGAAGGAAATAAAACTATTTGAAAATATGTTCCCCAAAAAGGTGTGCCCCTATTCCATGTATCACGAAAGTAGAATTTTTCCTGAATTCATCATGTAAATAGCTACTTATGACAAGTCAGTCAGCTACTCATGATCGTCTATATATATTAAAAATTAGAATTTACTCTTTACTCAGTTATCCATCAGGTATTTTTTTGCCAAATGTAAACTTTCTATCGCTCTACGTTTTGCTGTATCAGAAAATTCGAGAAAATACGCCTTTCACAAAATATGTGCCTTTAGGCGTTTTAACCGAAGAGTACCATTTTTACCGAAATCAATCCACAGAGAACTACATGCCCACAAAGTTTCAACCTTATACGTTTGCCCATTCTCTGGTGAAAAAACATGTTTGGAAAAAGCCGACCCACCCACAAGCTATGCCCGGAGGGGATGCACCATGAAAGCGGAATATTAGTTCAAATCGATCAAATCATGTCTATTGTACGTGTGCCAAGTTACATCTTTCCATTTCCATTTCCCACATTTTTCTTTAACTCCCTGTCTCAATAGTCACATTTATGCGAAGTTCCATCTTTCCATGTTCATCAGTTTAAATGATGCAAAAAAATTTATATGATAACATATCCCTTTGAAATTTACATTTACTTCCAAAGTCTAACTTCTTCTGCACGCAGCATCCCAATAAGTAGTTATGTACCAAATTTCATCTTTCCTCACGAGCCCAATGCGCCAGGACAAAAAGAAATACTTGAAAACGTCGGCCTAAAAAATATTTCCCATGGCATAGATCTAAAATTTTGCATTTTTCCTAACGTCATCACCTCCGTTGCCAAGTCCATGCCAGGTCCAAGCCATGTTTCAGCTTTCCATGTCTCTCTGTCTTATTCAAGAAAAGTAATGTTGTGGAGGGGGCATGAGTAACGGGACATGGATGTCAAGAAAAACCATGAAATGACCGGGAATTGAACCCTGGCCAGTCAGGTGTGCTACCACTACACCATCGAATCCAGGAGATAAAGCCGTCCCTCTCGATGCCATCCTTATCCGTCGCAATATATATTTAAGAAAATGTCTCCCCTAAAATGTGTACCCCCTGGGCATGTACCTCCAAGGTCGGATTTTTTCCGAACTCTGAATCCCAAAAGATACATGGGTATCAAGTTTCAGATTTCTAACCTTTCTAGAACATGGTTAGAATTACCGTCAGCCAGTCACGATCGTCTATATACGTATATTGCAGTTCTGTTCAGTTCATTGCAGTTTATATTGCAGTGCAGATGCAGTTCACCAAATCGCCTTACCATGAAGGTGAAACCTTGCACAACAAATATAATGCGTTCATTGACTGAATAATTTAAACGTTAATTAGCTTATTTCCCTGATTTCCCTAATTAGCTTATTTCCCTATTTTTAGTGCTCACTCATGGATCGGACTAGGCAGTCTCTTGTATCTCAACGATGCCCTTTACATCTGATTCCAAATTGAATTTTTATTCATACTGATAGCTAACAATCTTCCATGAGGGAAAGACTTCCGAAGTGGACCACCCATCGAATGGTGTACAAGTGATAAATCAATCGCAAGTCCTCGATGAGTAGATTGCGTTAATGGGCATTATATCAGCTAAAGAGACGGAAAAAGTAGTCGATTCAATGTGAGGATGTGTGCGTCGTAGGATAAGGAAGTATGGATTGGCGTATGCGCGCAAGTCCAGCATGGGGTAGCACGCTAAATGGAGGACGAGAGTGTCCGTTTTCGATAAAGCAGAAAACCGTATGTTTGGTGATGAAGTGTGCTTCATCCGATCATGCACTTCCGACTTTCTCGAGGATTTTCCTTTTATTGCCTCCATCCAGGAATACTATGGCCTCGTGGACTTGTCGTTCATTTCGCGTTCTGACGCGGTTCTCGAAGCCCACTTCCCGCAGGCGTAGCTTCTGTGTCCCTGGCAACGCGTGATGCACAGTCGGACCAGGCCAACAAGGGCATGGACCCCTTGTTGTGGGCCATGCCCTTGTCGGTTTGTCCCTTGCCCATTTCGCTTTTTTCTTGATGGTAGGAGAGGTGACTGGAGAGGAAGTGGAGAGGAAGTTCCAAATGATATTCCAAAAAGGAATGTCATTGCTAAAAAGGAAACGTGGACTCGGATCCCATCCATTCCGAGGTGAGCTGATACTTGTCGAGATGGGGTCGCATATAAATTGTGAAGGAGAATGGAGGGAAAGACTCCTCTGAGTGCATTCTAGCGTATTCGCCAGCACCAAACTTGAGTCTTGATTGCCAACTGACCCGCCGGTCAGGTCTGCCTGATAGAACTCATCTCCTATCCCGGGATGATTTTGAGCTCCAAAGGTTACGTCTTCCTGTATGTCTGCCTGCGGCTTGCGAAGATCAATTTCCATCGCCGGACCGAACTTTATGGGCCCCCCCCCCCAGCCCCCCCGCGGGTCATGTCGGGCCGATCACGTCAACCCACAGCCCACTTATGCCTCTTAGTTTAGTACTCGGGGTGTGTCTGGTTTCGTCCTCTTTCTAAGAGGTGCTGCTGACCCATCCAGTTTTCCCATGATGTTCGTGTGGGCCTGTCGTGTTTTCATAGTTCACTGCGTTTCCCTGCCTGCTGCTTGCCCGTGGGTGACGTCATTTAATGACGCGATCGCGTCGAGCTCTGACGGAACGAAGTGCCCTAATTTCGCAAATAATTCTTCTGGTAGCGCATTCTTCTTCACCTAGCAGGAAACTCGATTCCAGACTGAGCTGCAGGTCCGATCCGTCATTCTTTTAGTGATAAAATTATGGGACTAAAATGAGAAATTTGAGATCAAAGGCGATGGGAATTATCTTCCCTCCTTCATTTAATACAAGAAAGTTTCGAATTCGTACAAATTGTCCCATTTGACCGTGATAGAACGAAACCTCCATTTTGGTATATGAGGTAATTCTTAGATTGGTTAGATTGCAGATTGGGCGGGGGGGAATGGCAGGGCGCGCGCAATATCATTGATTCGAAATATTAATTCGAAATATGATTCGAAAATTCCAGCAGGGTGTTTCATTAAAATTTTTTGAAAGAGAAATCCATTACCTTAAATTGGAAGACGTAAATGTTTCACGGGTACCTGCTAGTATGGAAATAAGTCTTAATGACATTAATTGAATTCACCTTAAACTTCACATTTTTCAGCCATTCCATATGGTGGAAAAATATATTTGGAAACGGTTTCTTCCTTTCTGATGATTATTTGTAATAATTATCCTAATATGTAGAGGTAAAATCAAAGAAACAAATGCGAAAATAGTATCCACTGCTAGAAAAAGCTGTGAAAAGCTTTCGAGTCCTCAGTAGTTCCATCGCAGACCCAGGCATTCCGGGCGCACTCTAGGTCTCCTTGGTAACGTCTGTCACGTAATGACGTGCACACAGAAAATTCAGTGCCTCAGT
>CAJPEV010000510.1:0-31519 GCA_905338385.1 Darwinula stevensoni
TTGGGGTCCTCTACAATAATTATAAGCCAGAATTTGATTCTAGGTGGGTCGATTTTCATCTTCCCTTAGTACCTTAAGCTGAAAACGTTTTAAGAACGCTCTCATCTGGCAATAGAGGAAGAAAACCGCTACATAATTTAGATAAGGACGATTTTTGAAAAAGCGTGATATTCCCGAAATATCCGCGAAAACCAAGTCTGGAACGGTTCAACTTAGGAAGCTGAAAACGAGTTCACCACACTCTGATCCCTCAACAAAGAAGAAAAACGCTACATCTTCACGATTGTGCAACGTCTGAAAAGCCGTAACATTCGCGTAATATCCGCGAAAATCAAGTCTCAACTTGATTTTGAGACTTGATCGCTCAAATTCCTGATCCTGCTTAGGCAAATAATATGCATTATGCCTGGAGGACGAGCCATCCGACAATACTGGCTAGTCGGTCCGGATGATTTTATTTTCGAGAGAAAATCGTTTCGGGCGTACTCCCAGTCCCTGGGGATCCTGACTCAATCAAATCCATATATCAAGTTCTCGTACATGGTGGGCCCAACATGACACGTTGTTGGGAGACCTCGTTGCATTGTCGCTCGTGTAATAATCATGGAAGCAATGACGGATCCACCGCTACAACTCTGAGCCAGAACGATATCGCATGCACGAACCAGTTGACGTTGAAAAAAATGACGTCCAAGTTCCCAAAGAGCAATAGCATTTTTGCATTTCGCACCTCAACAGCTACAGAGCTCAAAAGCTCTGCTTTTGTTGATTAACTTTTTTTTCTCTCTCCCGGTGTGCGATATTGAGAGCAATATTATTCGGGCGTTGAAGCTCCTCTTCTCAGGTTTCCTAAGCGGTGCAAGACGATGTTCTTGTATAGGCCGCATTCCTCATTGCTGTCAGCAACTCATTAGCGGCTTCGTCGATGCAACTTGTATCTGAGAACGGTCACTATATTCATGCAGGATGGTGACAAATTCCGCTTTCGACCGGTAATGCTTCCATTCGTCTCGCCGTTATTGGGGAAAGGTCGTTTTTGAACGAAGTGTAAGATTGGAATCGAGTCGTTCGGCCTGAAAAGAGTGCCACTCTCGAACAGAAAAAAAGGCACGTCGAGGAAGACTTTGGGGGAGTTCGATCGTCGCAGGCTTTCGAGTGAGGCCTCAGGGGTTGTAGGGGCTGGTTGGTCCCGGTCACCGAGGGTTTTTGCCTCCGAGGCTCCGTTCGCGAGGCCGATCGTCGGTCCGTCGATGACGAGACGGTCGTGTCCCAGAGGAGTCGTCTCGTCTCGTGCCTGTACGATGGTGGAGTTCGCGTCTAGCATTTCGGGTTTTCGAAGGAAAATATTCCGAGAGATTCTCTAGTTTCTTCTCCCGAGCAAGGTGCAGAACCCGATCCCGATCGCGAAAGAACGAGAACCTCATAATCATAGGTGTTGTATTTTTGCGCAACCTCCGTCCGATCCTTCGTACACCCTCCAGTACCGTACGTTCCTGCACTTTCTCTTCGTCGTCATCCGGGGTTTCATTCCCTGCTTCTTCAAAAAAATCCTCCTCGCAGATTCTTCCCTCGAATCTCCCCCTATCAACTCGGATTCCCAAACGTTGTTCTGCTCTGACGAGATGGGCGTTACCCTCAAAGGTTTCGTCTGTTCTTCATTTCAGAGAAGCCAAAGATGTATTGCCTCGATTCATCCACCGCTTCTTTCTTCTAACGAGTGATCGAGTGAGTGATTTTCCTGTTCACCGCAGTTAACACCTATGCGATATTCCTGAGACAAACGTCTGGAATGACACATTCAGGACTCGCACGAAGAGACACCTCGTTGAATATTTCGGTTACCACGCCCGGAGCTCGGCTCGATTTCAATGATCATCGGGAGTCACATACTGGCCTTTTATTCTGCGATAATCACAGCTTCTCTCCGTCGTTTCTCATCGAATGTCGAGATGTCGCCACACGCATCATAGAGTGACCGTGCTTGGCCAACCGACGGGGCGCACTCTTGGCTCCACGGATATCCGAAAAGACGACCAGCAGACTCAACACGACACGAATCACGTGCGCCATGTTTTTTTTTTTTCACCTTCCGAAAAGTACTGAGGACTTGATGCGAGTCACTGATACCACAGATAAACGTATAAATTATTTTGGGAACATCTCGCTTCATTATGGGAACCTGCTTCGTCCGAATCTCTCAGATGAATAGGTTGCTCACGTTTGGGATGCATGTTAGCAGCCTCCCTAGCGCCGAAGTGGGGCCTACAAGGAGAGCCCACTGCGACTAACGCCCCTCCCACTCCCTCGCCCCCCATTCACGGTGAACGTGGGCCCCACGTGGTGTGCTGCCTGGGATATCATTTCATCCCGCAGTTGTTACTAATCTTTAAATAAAGAAAATGCTGGTCCAAGAAAAGAAGGATGAACAGGCCACGAGTGCGAGAAAAAGAAAAATAAAAAGAAGCAGCACCTTTTAGTTCTCCTAGTAAGAAAAGACGCTCGGAAGTCGAAAGCAGCATGAAGATGCAACAGACGTGACGCAACGAAGCAAGACGGTTCGTGGTGCCCCACGTTCGTCTTCCCCTTGGGGATGATCCATCGTGCCCCAGGGGTGGGGCATCGTGGGTCATGTCCACAGAAACTTGGAAAAAATTTGCTGGAAAGTTTACGGCAAAACAGAAGCTTCGAGGACTCAAAATCTAAAAAAACTGAATGGTGCACCACACATTTCCCTATACGAAAGTGAATTTGCGTCTGGCGTCGCGGACCCTCCAGACGGATATTCTAAAAAGTATTTCCACAGACAGATTCATTCAAAGGGACAATACATTAATTCAGAATTTTTTTTTCCCAACATTGAATAGCATCCAGTACTCGACGAGAAGCAAGGGTCGAGTCGCGAAATCTCTCCGTCGTTCAAAAATCCGGCTTGGAAAAAAACGAGTGGGAGGAAATGCCTTCGGTTTGAAAGACTCCCCATTACGCACGAGAGACTCTCGAACCATCAAATCCCCCCATAACAGGCACAAACATTTTGCATGCAAATCAGGAAATCATCACCTAAAGCCTTAGGCACGAAAAACGCCCGTCGCCAAGAAGGAAATCGGTCGCCTCACCCGACGGATCCCCTCGTGCCTCCCCGTCCCATGCCCTCGTGCCTCCCCGTCCACATGCCCTCGTGCCTCCCCGTCCGCATGCCCTCGTGCCTCCCCGTCCGCTTCTTGCCCGCTGAATGGAGGCGACGGGATTGCGAGCTGGAACCAGTGAACAATCCGGGGACGCTGCATTTCGCCGACGAGGTCTGTCACGGCCTGTCACGGCGTCTGTAACGGGGCAAGGATCTATGCTTACATTTTCCGCCAAAATTTGCTGACGAGATTGCACGCATTAAATTCGCGGCACATTTTTTCAAGTGGAAAAACATGAAGAATATATGCAGCTTATGACGCAATCTTTTTTATTATTCGGAAATGGGAATTACATATTACATTTGTTATAGCCAAAATTGACGATGAAATGAGATGGGCAAAGTTGATCGATTCTTGCTGCAGCCCACGACTGCCAACAAATGTTCCTCCTCGCTCGCAAATAAAACGGTTTTCCTGGAAGGATACATTTTTCGGCACGGAAAAAAAATTGGGGAAATGTAAAAGATGCTTTTCTAAAATGGCATCGATCGCTTACTCTTCTACTGATCGGGGTTGCAAGTTCCTACGGGGCTTGCAAAAATTTTTTTTTTTGCATTAAAAATCCTCTCCCTCGTGATTATACACCGAGTGGGTTTTGTGATCGCCGCGCCTTCGACCCTGCATCGTTTCCTATTTTTTCACGGGAACGACAGCCGGTTTTCCGCCCTCAGTCTTTCTGGGCATTACGAGATGCATCGCGCTTTTCTCGCGGTGTCACGTCGGCCTGCAGAAATCAATTTACGGCTGGGGATGTGTTAATGTTCCTCGAAAGAGGAAAGTAGACGGGGACTCGCGCGACGAAAAGAACGCTGCGCGGTTCAACTCATTCATCACCTCGTCATGCAACAGTGGACGGGGAAAAAGGAGGAGGGCTCTACTCGGCCTGGCGGGCAGCCGCCTCGTACCTTGTGACCCGGCCTTCCGTCTCTGTCTTAGATTTCGTCTGGCTCCAACACTCCTTCTTGGTGCGAATTTAATGAAATGGATAAGAGAGATGGAACTCACCTCTTGCAAAGCGATATGGATGGATTCGGATGGAAACAAGTAGGAATCTCGAGAGAAAGACACGTGTTCCACAGCAGAAAGAAAGGCTCCCCGGGTGCCGCAGCCATTCTCGCCCTGGAGCGACTCCGACCAATCGGAACACCTCGACCTCACCACCGTCCAATCACCACGCAGCATTCGACTTAGCACACGTGCGAGGAGCGAGACGAGCGAACGTCCATCCCTCGACTCGACGTCAGCGTCGAGTCGAGGGATGGACGAGGGCCTCCGATGGGCCTCCATGCCCACAGTTCTTTCAGTTGCCATCCGGCTGGAAGGAGACAAGGTCGTGATGTTAAAGATATGTCTCGATATTTTTTTGCCCTGCGTGGGTTTCCCTCCGGGTTTCAGCTTCTAACTCCATGTTTTATCTGTTTTCCCCTCGGAATGAACTTGGACGCAGGGCACTGAACATCGGCGGACACGTGCCGAGAAGGGAATGAATACAGACCAAAGCAACTGCTCACCCCCGTCCGGTATGTAAGTGGCCCATACCATCTGCATGCACAGCGCCGCATTGACGGTGAATTATTGAAATACTTCGGGAACTTTGAGACTGTTTCTCTGCGACCTGAAGATCCCCCCTTCACCCCGGGCCACACACGAAGAGAGAAAAACCGTGGGATCCATCTGCATGTCCGTCATCGAGCTGATTCCATGCTCCCATTATTGGAAAAGGTAATTACCGAGTATCGCCATCCTTTATTTGGCTCTTCGAAGACGTGCCCGAGTTTTGACGAGACTCCAGGATCAACTGACACGACCTCAGTGTGAGATGCTACGGACTTATACTTTCTCTTAATTTATGCAAATTTATCATTTAAAAAATGCAAAAACAATCCCCAACCGTAAAAAACATGATTGTCTAATATCATACTTTCCGTGATTAGCAATGGCAGACACATTCTCTCACAAAAAAATCAAAACTAACAACATTTTCACTCGAAGATCCGAATGCACACACCTCATTTAGGGGAGATAAAGGGCCCTTTAAGCTAAAGAGTACTTTTCCTCCCGAAGGAATCCATGTGTTCTTAAAGGACATTAGACTCGTTTCTGGAAAGAACTTCGGTCACTGGAACCAATTAATTCGGGATGATTCGGAGTCCGTCAGTCTTGATTAACATTATATAACATTAATTGATGCTAATTTGAGGGTCACCCTTCCCCCCCCCCCAAGAAGCAACGAGACACAAAAATGGAAAACCAACCAAAGCTGAAGCGTTACAGACGCTGCCTGCTGCACACTTTCAACGGGAAGAATTTAGCAAGAATCATACAAAATGTGTGACTTTTCCTCGACGGACCGAAGGCGATGAAGAGAGCTTCTCTGTGTCATTTGCATTCATCGTGGGAAGAAATCCCGAGCAAAGACTGAGAAAAGAACGAAGAATATTCCAGGCCGCCTTTAAGTAGTGTCGCTGTACTTGGCACGTGGCAGCCGGAGGCGACACTTACGGTGAAATTGGATACATTTTTTTTTATCCCTATCACCTAACCTAACGAAAAAACTGCACACAGATCAGAAATTGTTTCGGGTTGCAAATGGGCCACAGAACGTCACTTGGAGTAGAACTATTGCATGTTTCATCGCTTCTCACAGCTTCTTCCATGACTGAAGGGAAAGAAAATGTTGGAAGTATGAATTTCAAAACGTTCACACTTTCCAGCGTTTCCAGGAATCACACAGCTGATTGATTTCATGTTAAAAAAAAACACCTAAAAAGTCTTGCTAAAGCATTTTATTCTGAGAACAGACATCAAATTAGATAAAAGTAAACAAGCTGATGCTATCACAGCTAAAGACACCGATTATTTTGATTCTGAAATAGGACAGACTTGTCTTCCATCAACCAAAAAACATTCAAGAGACTCAGATCCACAGTATTCAATAAGACAGATTTGAGATGGTTTTTTCTTGGCTACTGGCATGGCAAGAATGTCGCAAAGTTACACAAATGACAAAACTGCGTCAACCTTCAGAGAAATGCGTCAGCTTCTGAGATATACGGGAAACCCTATGAAATATGAAACTCCTTGAAAAGTTCCACAATACTTTTTCTCTTGTACTCTCTGAAAAAATTCCTTTGGTATGTTCACTACATCACAGACCTTCTATCCAGAATGACTCACCAACTTCATATGTTGCCTCCAAAATGTCAATCGGGCTGAAAACAACCCAACTGTGAATAAACTGACAAAGTAAGCTCCATGATTAGGACAGCAAAAAAAAATCCTGAAAGAAACGTAGCATCACAGGTGAGTGACATGAGAAACAAGCAGATACAATACATCTATCTTGGACTGCAAGCAATTTTCAGCACTGTATTTCTTTCCCTCAGAATGGAGCAGATCTGAAGCAGCAGACGATCACCGGCCGAGTCGAGTCGAGATGAAACGGATCACAGACGTCACCTGAGGGCAAGTAGAGGAAGGGACAGCAACGTTCAGCTGGATGACGCTCCCACATTCTCGGTCACTGTGCTGAAACTCCTGCAATTGAAAGACCAATCCATGCATCAAGGTCTGAACATCTGAAGTTTGAGTTGAGTGTGCAGTGCTTTTTGATTGATATCACTTCTGAAATGGTTCAGTAGCATGCACAATGTTCAAGGTCAACATGAAAAGTAACTTTCAATGTGCTCATTCCCAACTGACATTAGAAATAAGAGTGAACAAGGTAACCAAGCACAGCAAAGATTGATGACTCAATTAATCAAATGTTGCAGAACTCACACACCTGTGAAAGGGACTGCGATGGGGGAACACGGAAGGATCATTTGGAGAGTCTTTGATGATGGAACGATAGACACTGATGGCGATGAGGAGGGTGCAGAGGACAACAGGGCCGAGAATGGCTCCCTCAACACCCAAGGCCAAGACTCCACCCATCACAGCCAGGCCAGTGATGTATGGGTGTGCTCCACTATAAGATTCAAAGGAAAGCATTCAAATCTCATGAACTTCATCCATTTTTGATACAAGGAATTAAAGCTTACTTCACAGGCTTTTTTTTTACTAATGCAAAACTTCTTGACATGCTAATGCCCTTTGACATTTTCTCACGACAATATGAGAAATAAGGTGTAACTATACCAGAAGGTCACATCCCATACCTCAAACATGCTGTAACATAAAGTTATCTTCCTTAAGACTCTAAAAGTTTCTGAACTCAGTAAAGTTATGGATCAGTAATGAAAGAATCCTCTTCTAACACCTCCTACTCATTCTTATTAAACAGCTCTAGTACTGAGAGATGAAATAACAATTACATGTACACTGAATCAGAAGTACCCTCCACTCACCCCTCAATGCTGCCATATAAGGTGTCATTGACAAAATAGGTGGGAAGCAGTTGGAAGGCAAAAAGGAGCAGAGCAGCCGAGCGACAGCCATTCACGGCCCAGAGCTCAATCACACCTGGGATGGCCGCCCAGTATGTCCCAAGCAGGGGAACGGCAGCCAACACAGCTGCCAATACTGAAATACATTTTCCACATTTCAGTAAAAAATGATCATGAAGAAGTTAATTGCAGAGAATAAAAAGGAGTCAACAGGAAATTCATACCTGAAGGAATGAAGACAAGACGAAGGTTGAACAATTCATGGATGACCCAAGTCCAAAGGCCATGGAACAATGCAACTTTGAAAGCAACCAGAAACACACCCGAGATGGCATTGCGCATTGCCACACCAAATCTTCAACAGAGAGATTGCTTTGACATATTTGAATATAAGAACAATGACAAAAATACAAAGAGAGAAGACATCAAAGGAAGTGGAAGTATTACATCTACATTAGTATTGCTAACGTTATAAGGTGATTATAAATAAAGAATGCCCCTTCAGACTACTGGTAAGAGACCAGTGGGTGTAACTTATTTTCCATGTGCCACTTGTCATGTGTCAGTGATGGTTCCATCTAATAATACACAGCCAAGGCATATTAAAAATTTGAAGTTGGATATTTACTTCAAAATCACCCCATAAAGTGGGGCATCTGTTAGTAAAATGTTTGGGGAGATATGTCTCCAGAAATTCAGCAGCGGTTGGAAGAAATTGGAATTTAGACACTGGACCATTGAGAAGCAAACAAAGTTCATCTTAAATCCTTTGGAACTTTTATGAACCAAACCCACTTGACACTGGAACTGCCTAAAGAGAAGGAAGCAGCAAGTTCCACAGGCTTGTACAGTCTTCCACTTGAGCTGAGCAGGTAGAAGAGTGAACTGCAGAAGATGATCTGCCAAAAGAAATCCAGGTCACATTCCAGAGAGCACTTTTGATGGGAGTTCACAAGTTCAATATTAATCTGCTTAGTTCCAGATCTATATGATTGATTATACAGTATATAGATCCTGTGGCATTAAAATGGTTAACATGGTCCAAAGAGCTCACCCACCAGATTGATTAGAAAGTTGAGGATGGCACTTCCACCACCAAACACCACGTTGATGATGGAGGCAAAGGCACTGAATGCCAAGCTCACATTCCCCACCACCACTGTCCATAAGCTCTTCAAAATAGATTGGACCATGTCCACATTGTTCTTCATGAACTGGATCATGTTCGTCACATTCATCACCTCTGAGACTTAACATGAAAAAAAATCCCAATTAATTTCACTTCAATAACCTATCAATAGAAAAATGTCACTTGCTTTTCAAGAAATTCACAGTACTATGTACATCTTTAGAGATTCACATTTTTGCTCCATATTATGTAGCAATAGGTCCTCTCAGCATAATGAATGCCAAAAGGGAATTGCGTAAACCCACTTGGAATCTTCTGGGCAGTACTAGAAATCTCCCCCCACTGGAACGTGGTATAGTCCTCCTTCATGCTGACAAAACCCTCATACTCCTCGTAGATCTTGTCCCACAACTCCAGGACCTGCTTTTCAAGCTCCATGGACTTCATTTCATTCAAGTCACCCCTCAGGCTTTGAACCTGCAGACAAATGCAAGAACATCAACCACTGAGCTCACAACACACAAGCATGATCAAACTCACCACATGTGACAGGTAATCCCGTCCATATGTGTGGAGTGAGTTGGTGGTTTGAATGACAGTTTCTTGGAAGCCATCAGGGAAAAACTTGTTCCCAGCCATTGTAGAATTGAGGAAGTTGCTTGTCACTCCCACCAGGTACATCCCCTCCCCATACACCTAGCATTCAAGAAAAATAAACCAAAAGCAAAATATATTTTAGCACAAACAGTACAGAAGGAGCAAGAGTTTCTTCTAATAAGAAGAAACTCCTGCACCTACTTTTTCATGTGGGATTATGAACACAATCCCAATGGCACTTCACTTTTTATGCAAAGAATGTCAATCCTTTACAACTCAAACATTTCTATGCAAGCAGGTCATAAAAAGTGTTTTCAGTGGCAACCATGAAACAAAAACATTATTGAAAATGAAACACAACTTCTAGTCGTCTCAATACAAAACCTCAATAAGTACCCCATTCCAATTTACAGCAGCCTGTGATAGAGTGTTCCACTGTCCAATTGAGTACAGCAATCAGCAAGGAAAATGGCTACCCAAATATCTTGATCATCAAATCTTAAATCCTCTGGATTTCCTAATAGTACCTTTTCTGTCAACACACCCCAAAGCAGTGTAAGAAATATATATATTTTTCCCATGAATCTGAGGTGAAAAATTGGAATTTCCTGGGAAGGATAGGCAAGCGGACTAAGCGGGCCACCTGCCCACATGTCTCCGTTCCTGCGAACCTCGTTTGCAGGTTCGCAAGGGTTTTCCTAGCCTGCCCCAAAGTAATCAACTTAGTCTGAATTAGGGCTGTCAGTTGGTAACAGCAGATTCAATAAAGTTTGGCATATCATTCTGCAGACACTCACTCAATGGTTGCTCACAATGTGTGCTGCAGTGCACCTAGTCAATGGTAGACAAAGTTTGCATCTAGCAACATACAAATGCTGGGCAAATTGCCTTGCGACAACAGTGTTTGAGACAAAGCAGACCCTATTGATTTTGTACATGGTATGTAGTAAGAAATTCACCAAATAAAATCTGGTGCATTGAAAATTTGAAAACAACATTTGTCCATTCTTGACAAACCATTTCCTACACTAGCATGTTGTTGGACAGTGGCATGATTGATTACAGTCCATCATCTAGAATGCAGGGCACATCGTGTTTCTGCTTCAAGATAAAGAGAAAAATTACATTTCATTCAGAATAATGTTTTCAAAAATCCAAACTTGCTAAAGCTCTGTATCATGATTCTGTACAAAGATAGGGACTTCTTTTTTTCAGGTCACCAAATAGAAATGGGCTACGTCAGAAACTTAAAGGTATTAAGAGGATGATTCACGTTAATCATTAGACAAGTAGTAATTGAAGTTACAGAAAACTTGAAAAGTCCTGTATCTGACAATGATACCCAAGAATTAAAAAAAAATGGAATTACTAACCTGTAGTGTGGCAATGACTATGGCAACCATGAAGCCCAAGATGATGAATATGATGACAAAGACGCTGGCCACAGTGTCCACATATCCTTCAAGCAGAGAAATGACAGCCCGATCCCCCGTGAGGAGAGAGTGCCACGCCCAACGGATGACAGATGGAGCAACACTCTGCTGCCTCGTCTGAATCCACCGTTGGGTACGCTTCACAGCACTCATTCCCTGATCCTTTAGGAACACCCATACACCGAATCTACTCCCTGAAAAGATACCAGTCTGCATGAGCCATCTTGATTATGGGAACACTGTTAAAGGGTTGGCCTTTGAATATAAAAATTACATGAAAAAACTTTCCACTCAATCAATAGAGAAACCCTCCTGCTCACCTGCCTTCCGGATCAAGTAATAGGCAAGAGGGAGAGGAAGGAGTTGAAGGAGCCAGGGATACTTGTACAGCTGAACAAGGATTGTCGCCCAGATCACTCCAACAAGATAGGAGTCCCCCTCTTCCTTTTTGGCCTGGAATGCACCTGGACTTCCCTCCTCCCCATTGATGGGTTTCTGCTTCTTGGGGCCCATCGGGGTCTCCTGGATTGTTGTCGGCCCACCAGAAACAGGTGTGGACTGAACCGCTTTGGACAGTGGGGACCTCAAATCTCCCACAGAGGTCTGCAGGATGCTCAACTCAGATTTTGGCTCCTAAGGGAAAGAAAAAAGTCCTAAGCATATATGCAGAAACTGAGAGGGAGAATCCCTCCCCATTTTGGCTTCACTGAAATTCAGGGCATATAACATACCCCCAAACAGGATGCCTCACCTCAACTTGAGTCCAAAGACCTGAGGCTTTCAACTGTCTCAAGGCAATGTATCTCAGATGTATAAAACTTATTTGTATCATCCTGTATATTTACATTTTTTCGAACAAAACTTCTGATTCATTTAAAAGTATATTTCTTTTGTTCCAAATGGATTCACCAGAAGTAAGAAAAGGGGGACCAAGAAAAGAAAGGTGGACCATTCCACCTTAATTTATCCATAGGGTAAGCTCCACCATATCTGGTTTTTTAAAATGAAAACTGATAGCTGTAGAAGAGTTCATTTGAAACACTTGCTTAGAACCCCTTTTCAACATCTTGCATAATTCTCTGTATATTTAGGTTTCAATGCACATGTTTTTGGCACCTAGCTTCAACCTTGCCAATCAGGAAATTTAAAGTTCTGTTATAAGAAATGGCAGGGAATTTGAGAGTGTCTGCATGTGCATTTTCAACCTTCTGCTGTTGGTAGTTGGTGGCAGACAAAATAGGAAGAATTAAATTTGAGGTGGTTCATAAATAGTTAAAAGTCTAACAGCCTCCTTTTGGAAGTCAAACTAAGACATGTCAGATGATACCATTCAGCCTCCTTAACCCCTTAAGTGGGGAATTTCTAGGACAGAGGCCTACCACTGGAGTCAGAAATGATTTTCTTCAGAATAAGAATTCAAGTTTGGATAAGAAATGTACCACTCTTTCTCAAATTTATACTCCCATTTCAAGTTTCAAATTCATATTGAACTCAAACTCGAAAATGTAACAGGACAAAAAAAAATGCCAACCCCCCCCAAGGAGCAATTCACCTTGATGGAATGAATTCACCTTGATGAATAAAAATGATTAAACATGAACCACTGAAGTGGTTAATGTTGTTCAAAAAATGCAGTTTTGCCATCCATAATTCAGGCCAAAGACTCCACTGAGATAATTCTCAAGAGCAATTCCAATCATTGTGCATCCACAATAGAGCTTAGATGGTTTGATTCATAGATATATCCATCCTACTTTAGGAAACTTTTCATCCCTTCAGTTTACTGTGACAAAAAATATGACCATAAGTGCTGTGCCATTGCTTCACAATTAGAA
The DNA here is from genome assembly GCA_905338385.1 of Darwinula stevensoni. Lineage (NCBI taxonomy): Eukaryota > Metazoa > Arthropoda > Ostracoda > Podocopida > Darwinulidae > Darwinula > Darwinula stevensoni. The sequence continues at coordinate 12,571 of CAJPEV010000510.1, forward strand.
GAAACTTTCATATACATTCATGAAAGCTGAACAAGGGAAGAAAATCATCAGTGTTGTGATCATAGAAGGAATGCTACAGCATACATTTTGGGATTATTACACAAATCAGCATACAGGACAACATACAGGCTTTCTCATTTAGACAACTGTCACACAACTAATGGAAGAAAGCATGAGTGTATCATGCACAGCATCCACTTTCTCATCCTTGTCAAGGCTGATCTCTGCTAAGCTGAATGCAAGGCCACTTGACCAGATCAAGTACAGAAATGCATACTTAACACATTTGTATTGCTCACAAAATTATACCAAACTCCTGAAAAGTAACAGCGAATCACAGCAGTAAAGAATTCAAATTAGCACTCTCATAAATGATAAAGATACAAGGGTTTTGATACATCATCCTGGGCACCTCAAGTCTCATTGAGTCTTAAGGCATTTTAATTTTTAGCAAACTCAAATAATGGTAGAAATCTAAGCCAAACTTACAAGTCACATGATATCATAGCTTTCCTAAACTCAACCAAATGGAATTCATTACAAGGCATCTATTACTGTGGTCATCATCACTGTGGTCTGTGGGTTGCTGGTTTTATCATCACAAGTACCTCAACAGAAATAAATTGTGGCACCCATATGTGTTCTGGGACTAAGTGGCAAAAACTGGGAGATTTCAAATGCAATATTTCATACTATTCCATGATTAACTGTTTTAATTGCTAAATAAAAAGGATGGAAATCAATTTCCCTATAGTATTTGGCCCCTACACTATTCCTTTTCTAATATACAGGGTGTCCCAGAGGGTACCCATTTTTATTTCCTGAATACACCCAACACACAAGCTTTTGGTCTAAACTTATATGGGATAAGAAGAGTGGTCCTTGAAGTTTTACCTGACATACAACTTGTCCACTTTTAAAAACCTTCTCTTTTCAGGGTGAACCATGTCTGGGTACCTGAGTCTGGAGGAAAGGCTTAGGATAACAGTGAGGATGGAAGTTTATGAAAGTGTGGTGAATGTACAGAAAGAATACCAATGATCCCCCAAACTAACACCTTGTGATAATTTTTGCTAGGTTTTGTCAATGCCATGCCCCCATAGTCATTGGATGACCTAGGAGATCACATCATTATTGCAGTTCAGAGCATATCACCTGCATCTGTTCAAAAGTTATGGACAACTTCATTCAATGTCTCCAGAAGTGTATTGAAGGGGAAGGTGTACATGTTGAGCATTAAACAAAACTTCAAAGATTACTCTTTCTGTTCCATATGAGTTTCAACTGATAGTTTGTGTGTATAGTATATTCAAGAAATACAAATGGGTAACTCTTTCTGGGATACCCCGTATGATAAAATTAAACTACAATCTCATTAAGTAAGCATCCTACATCTACACAGGATTTTAGCAAGTTTTGATCAATGGCCTTATTGCTGGTCTCGGTCAGGATCATGCCACATCCTCTGATCGAGATGGACTTGGAACATGGACACAGAAAGTCCGTTCATGCAGTCCCTCATGGGATACCTTAGGGTTCTCTTCTGTGATGGTGGAGAGACTGCTCTGCCGTTCAGTCAAGCTCCCCCTCTTGAACCTGTGCCGAATGAATGCAAGGGGGGCACCAATGAAGGCCAGCCGGCTCGGCAGGGGGCCCTCGAGCTCGTCTGAGAGCCGGCGCAGCTTTTCCAGAACCATGCGACTGGGGACATGGACTGTGAATCGGCGGACAGGGATATGCCCTGCAACTCTCTTACTCTGGAGGAGTCGCAAGTGAAGAGCCACCACACCCGAATGCACGAGGTAGATCAGGGACAAGGCTGGCCGAGACATATACTCGAGAAAAGGCTTCATGCGGGTCCATGCATGATGAGCCGTGACTTTGATCTATATTACAAGTTTCAGAAAGGGGAGAAATACTCCGATCATATGACATAGAAGGTGATGAAACATGTAGATTGAAGAAGTTACTAAAACTTCAAATAACATTCAGAAGCAAGAGAGTAGAGACAGAAACAGAAAAATTATACCTGATTTCTTACTGCAATAAAAATACTGAACTGACATCTTGAAAAGAATTCCACAGAAATGCTAAGGTTTTGATGTTAGGAATTTCATGAAAACTAAGCCCATTATGACTCAAAACCTTCTGCTAGATGACAACATTTAGGAGGGTTACAAGGGTGCTGGAAAAGATCCAACAAAAATCTGAATTATGGGGTTGGGCTTCAGGAATCACATGTGAGGGAAACAAATGCCAGCAGATCATTTCAGGGTTTCCAAGATCACATGATGCAAGTGCACTTCAAACCTTATGCCATATGCATGATATAGGTACCACAATCAAGACAGAACAAAACTGGAATTTCCCTCTACCATCACTCATTTCATAGATGATCATAAATGCCAGACCAAACTTCCCTGCTTGTCCAAGAATCAAATTAGCATACATCCAGTCACAGAGCAATGATCACAGGGAATATGCTACAAACCAAGCTAGTGTCCACTCAAGGGGAAGGCTATTGAGAATGGCACAACACAATCAAGTATTTCAACTTACTATATTTCAATGCTTCATAAGGAACTGAAGCCCCTATGTTTTCTATATGCCTCCTTCAAGCTGATCTGCAAAATAACTCATTACTCATGCATATCCTGTTTTGGAACTGAAACTAATTCACTATCAACAGTCGTGTTCATAAAAGGCAGTGCCATCATGCATGAGAATATCACTTGTGACTTCTATCAATGCACAAGGATACTCATGATTCATTGGCCATTGTAGCTTCACATACTGTACTCTATCACCATATCCACTTCTTCACACAAAGGACACTTTCATGCACTGTTTCAGCTGTTGCCAGAACAGTAGTGGCATTGTAACAGTCATTACCTAATTTATTTATTTAAAAACTCTTTGTTGACATCATCACCATACCAGGGCCATGAAAATTTCCTGATCGTAGTAATTTTAAAGCTGAAGCTCAGCATACTGATATAAAGAAAAAGAGAGAAGAGGTTCTCATCAGACTAATATTTAATGAAATAGTTCCAGTGAATATTATCTACATCTTACAATATTTGCATCATGTATCAAAGTAAAACTTTCATTGAATAGAGCCCAGTCAAATGAACATCCCACTAATGAAATTTGAAAAATATTAGTTTCAAACTGAGTCCAATAAAATTTTGCAAATGACGGACCAATGGAAACATACACGTTGACAGAATGAATGAAGCAGATATAAACCTACTTTGATCATTTAAAACATTTCATCAGATAAAGAAAAAGGTTTGGCAACCAGAAGCATATATTTAGAATAAATGCTCCATGATTATTTTCACCCAGCAAATGAAAGTTGGCTAGAAAGAATCTTGATATTTTTTAAATAAGAAAACTTGAACGCCAACATAAAAGTTTTCACTCACCTTTATTTCTAGATGCTCCTTCTCTCGCTTAAAGACTTCACGTGTTGGAGACTGAACATCTGAAAGTGTGCAAAATTTGCCAATGGTTTACAAGCGTGGTTAATAAACAGAACATAGTTACAGGCCTTTGGATGGTATGGATCACGTGTGGCAACTTACGTCTGCCAGCGACAGCCCAAGCCATGGCATCTGAGACTGCTCCCAGGATCAGGAAAAAGACAGTGGCTATGAAGATGGGCATCTGCCAAGAACCCAGTGAGTTGAACAGAGACCCCACACACACAACCCACGTGATTATAGTAACGCCTGGGAGGATGGGCTGTGCAGCCATGTACAGAGCTTCAGGGGCCAGGAGACCAAACACCAGATTGCTCACTGCCAACGTCAGTCCCTATAGGAAAAAAGTTATCAACCCAGCAGGATAAAAGATTCCAATATTTCATTATCTTTGAACATGGATCCCAAAATGGGGTGAGCAAGGAAAATGTAATCAAGCTCTCATAGTGGTATTCAGGCCCAGTCAGTAATATGAGAAGCAGATTAGCTTACAATTTCCAAGATTTTATAAAGGGAGTCATGAAAGGAAAAACTGATATTAACTTAGCTTCAGTAGCAAGTATGTAGAATGTGAATAAGATCTTAACTCCATCTATACAAGAGGTACCATGAATAGCGTCTAATTCCTGACTCATTGGAGATACAACTACAATTAGTACATTGCTGGAATTTCCAAATTGACATATTTGAGTGTGATCATAGCCATGTTTTTAGTTTGTAGTACACCAAATGCATTTTTTTTAATTGGTGCCAATACCTGCCCTATGATTAATGAATCTAAAAATATATAGTCAACCCTTGATATACTGCCATTCTTGCTTATTGCCAAATCTTTCCTGAGTGAGCACCTTCTTCAAAAGCTAACCAAAGGCAATTCCCCATTACAACACCACCTTTGTCATCAGCCACCTGCTAACTCAAACATTTCACAAACATACTTCTTCCTATATAAATCCTCTTGATTTTCCATCATTTAGCATATATATAGATATACAGAGTCCACCAAAAAAATGTATACACACTTCAGGAAAAGAAAAACTTGCATAAATATTTTAATACTAAATTTATTCAGACATCATGAGATTAATACAAGTTACCTTTGGCCTCTACAATTACAAGAGGTGCTCAAAGTGGTGGCCATTAGCTTCCAGACATTTATTAGACAGCGAACTGCTGCTTGGGCAACCTTGGCCAAAGTGTCCAGTGGGATTGCAGCACATGCATTTTCAATTTCTTCTCTAAGGGCCACCAGTGTAGTTGGTTTTCTGCGATATACGACATCCTTTAGGTTCCCCCATAGGTAAAAGTCTGCAGGTGTTAAATCAGGAGAACGTGCGGGGAACTCAATTGCACCTCTTCGTCCTAGCCAGTGTCCTTGCAAATTCTCATCCAACTACACTGGCAGCCCTTAGAGAAGAAATTGAAAATGCATGTACAGCAATCCCACTGGACACTTTGGCCAAGGTTGCCCAAGCAGCAGTTCGCCAATAAAGGATGTCGTATATCGCAGAAAACCAACTACACTGGCAGCCCTTAGAGAAGAAATTGAAAATGCATGTACAGCAATCCCACTGGACACTTTGGCCAAGGTTGCCCAAGCAGCAGTTCGCCATACTAATAAATGTCTGGAAGCTAATGGCCACCACTTTGAGCTCCTCTTGTAATTGTAGAGGCCAAAGGTAACTTTGCATTAATCTCATGATGTCTGAATAAATTTAGTATTAAAATATTTATACAAGTTTTTCTTTTCCTGAAGTGTGTATGCATTTTTTTGGCGGACTCTGTATATATGTGCTGTAATTTCTACCAAGTACTGTATGTATACAATATATGTAATGATAGCAAAATTTATTTAGTGGTATACCACTAAATAAATTTTGCTATCATGCAAAGTGACTCATAGCTATTGAAGAAATAGTGCATGGGGCAAACTTGGAGGATCAGAGGAAGTCCAGATGGCAGTATAAACTTCACATCCACTTATTCAATTTTCCCTCAGGCTATTTCAGCATTGAAGGCACTAGCATACTGCAGTTCAGTTGATACAATGCCAAAATCAGCAATGGCCAACAGTGGTATTTACCTGTATATCAAGGGTTGACAGTAGACTTGAACACTACCCAGTGGATCAATTCTATGCCACGCCAAACTTGAATAAATTACATTAATGACATGTTATATGTATTCATTGACAAATTCAGGCATATAAACAACTTTTATGACTTCCAGCATAACAAAACAAAACAAAGTGACGGTGAAGTCCTGGATCACTACAGGAACACCTTGTGCAACAAAAAGGGTAAAAAAAGAAAAAGCTATTGCTCTATCAGTGCAGTAAGACATGTTCCCAAAGAGAATGAAGGTAACCAGAGTAACAACAATTCATAATGAAAGGAATCCAACAAACTAATGACTCATATCTGCTTTTGTTTACAACAAGCTGTAACAAATTCTAATTTATGGAAAGTAGAAGTACAAATGCTGCATTAAAATTCTATTGCCTACAAAAATGTAAGTGAATGAGACAAGAATAATACAGACAAATCATTAAGCTGAGGAAAGCTTGTAGCATGGTACTACATTGACAACTATAAGAGAAACTGGAAAAAATGGTTCTAGATGATTCCACATGCAATGGACTTGTAATTACCTCAATTGTAGACTACAATATACAAAAGACATGTGTAAACATATAGAAATATAGAATAACACTTGCACATGTAATTATGATGTATCTCAGCAGGCAGTGCTGTGCTCATTACTTTTTAAAATGTATGTAAATGGCATAAGCAATGTTATAACCCATGGGCACGTAAAATTGTAGCTGATACCACACATATTTTCTATTTGAAGTTCAAACACTGAGATGCTGAGAGAAATAACACAATCAATCACACCTGAATTACTGGGGTACTTAGTTCTAAACAAATGAACTATCACTAAATAGTGAATGCATCCAATTTTGTAATACTCCAAGATCCTCACCCAATGAATTTTAAGCAAAGAATTAGCAGCAGTCAGTTTCAAGATGTGAAATATCCAGGTGGTTATCAGATATTATTTGAAATGGAAGCTGCACAAATGACATCAGTAATTAAAGAAAAAGAGATTGATAGATAGATAGATAATGAATGGATGGTAATAAGACTACATTAAACAAATTAGATACTTAGTGAATCGGAGAATCTTGAGCAAGCCAAAAACCCATACACACCCATACTTAAAGCAGTATTGTTTTCCACCTTTTTCTTTGCCCTCATTTAGTGTTCAAAATTGTTTATACATCATTATTATCCACATAAGCCATCCCACATTGGTTTTTGTGTACTTGTTACCATATAGGAATGCCTTTATATACGTACATTAAACTGCTCCCTCTCTCACATCAAGAAATAATCTTTTCACCAGTTCCTTGAACTGGGGCAATGATGTCCCCAATCTAATTTAATTGCATATTGCAGATGTAAAGAAGGGTGAGGGTTCATCGTAAAGAAGGGTGAGGGTTCATCCATGTTAATGTGATATCAATCTCTTTTCCATGTTCTGTAACTTTGGTACATAGAAAAATGACTTTTTCTCTATCCCAATTCTATAAGTGCTTTCCCCATCCTAAAATAGGATAGTTGCCATGTTTCATAGGTTTTAATCAGCTTAGGCTTTGGGATCAAATGCTCTAACTGCATATGTGAGGCTTCAAATTCTTCTATACAGATACTCACCATGACTGGACTCATCATATTTGCTGTCTCTAAGACTGTGTTCCAAAACCAGAGCAGCAAGGCAGCAGGAGTTACATAATACAGGAAGAAGAAAATGAGAAAAGTGGAAGGCACAAGAAGAACAGTCCACCAATGCTTGCTAATTTGCAATGACACAGAGTGGAGGGCAAGATCAGTGGCAAGAAATGGTATCCCAATGGTTCCCAGGATGAGGGGCATCCCAGAATCCTTGAGATATTCGAGCCACGACCGCATCAACACGGCCGCTTGTTCCTTGACAGGATGGAGGAAGCTCCCACACAATGCAGCCCAGAGGAGAGGGCGAAGGAAGGGCTGGAGCACACAGAACACAGCCACACCAACCAGCAGAGCCAGGAGAACAAAGAGAAAGGCTGCAGCATTATAGCAAGCACTCTTGATGTGCTTTTCATGGCCCTGAGGCACAAATGTCAACACACTGTCTCTCAAGCTTCCTCGTGATGCCGACATTTAATTAAACTTGCACTTCTGATGGCATCAGCATATATGGCCTATTTGCTTAGGCCTGGATCAATATATAAATGGGAGGAATTCATCGTTTGGGTTTGGTCCATACAATACTTTATGCAATGATTACATTAGACTTAATGGGCCTATGTTAGGCCTACAGAGTATAAACATTAAGAGTATTTAGTATAAGTTTAATCATAGGATTTGATTAGGTCTATTTTCACTTTGGGAACAACACCAGAAATTATTGGTTCACCTGCCAGCTAACTTGGCTCCAGGGCCATGCCTCCATATCAAAAATTAACCAAGTCAGACATATGATTCCAAGCATAAGCCCTGACATTTATGGGAAGAATGACTCTAAAGCATAGAACTGTCTTATCACAAAATCTTGGTATGTTAAAAAAACACCAATGAAGAAGTCCTCTGAGAAGATTAGATGGCAACTAAAGTGCAAAGTGGAGCTGAAGGTAGGAGGGCAGTAAAGCAAGGGGCTTCAGAGTGAGTTCATTCTTTAACCCTGAATTTCCTGTGCCTGATAATGTATCAATCATATTGTCAGTGACATTAACCAATCATTACTACTAATAAGTCACCATCATCAGACCATTTTAGCAGAAGTAAAGAACCACCAGCAGCTCTCCTTATGGTCAATCCTTACTGAATGGCATCATGATACTTTCATGGGTACCAGACTAACCCATACACACCCAATAAAGAGTGATTTTAATTAACACTAAGAAAATACTCAGCTTGTGATGAATTAGTACCAAAAAAATTAATCTTAAAAATAATTCAGTCCATCATCTAGACCATAGAGAGGCACATGGAATGGATGGAAAGGTGAAGCACAGAGCGAATGGGATTCCTCATTCCTGCACAACAGTCAGCCTATCAGTGCACCTTCCATCAAATGCCACATGCTAATGTATGCAACTGCATAAAATATAAGGTACAGAGACTTCCTCCAACCACCATCTCCTCAGAGGCCAAATCATTTGATTTATGGCTTGTTTCTCCTTGACATGAATAAAAAAGAGCCAGCAGGAATAGGCCTATTGGCAGGGGATCTCAGATTACATAGACCTTAGCTAATTCCTAACAGCAAATCACAAAATATCCAAGTTGAAGTATAAAGAGATTGGTTGAGTGACTTTATACCTATGCCTAGGCTTAGGTCAAGGCCAGGGTTGTTTTCACGGGCTGATTAATGCCGAACGGAAGGCCTATCATAGACGTAGGCCTTGGCTATGTCCCAGCTTAAACCAATGATAAGCCTATGTCGATCGACAAAAATCCGAGTCTGTTAGCTGATCTGGCCTAACCCTGGGAAACACCAGCTGGGTAATCTCGCCGAACGGTGGAAGAGCCAGCTGCCTTATCTCCTCATTAGACGAGGCAGAAGCTGACATCGAGGGAAGAAAAAAACACTCTGGATGAAATCCAAGGATCTCCGGCCCGATCCATTCATGCTACTTCATGGGATAGGATCTCTCCTGGCACCGCTCCCACGTGCGCTCACATGCGGGAATTGCCTCAAGACGAATGGGGCCGAGGTATGCAAGTTGTAAATGCAGGCTCTCTTCCTTCCGGTTTTTCTTTTTTCCTCTGTGCGTCTTTTACTTGCATTTCAAATATACTTCTTCGTCTTCCACCTCAATTACGATCTTTTACTTATTGTAGCAATGGATCTTCATGAATTGTATTTTTGTTTCACTTCTTTTCTTGTGTTCCTTTTTATTCTGTTGTTTCTTTCTAACCCTTTACTTCCCCAAGAAGTGAAGCACTAAGACCTCGTTTAGACCAGAAAGTATTCTTGCATATATTATGAATGAATATTGCAAGAGAAATATTTTTACAGTAAAACTTTCGTAGTAATTTCCGAAAGCATTGAAACTCTTCATGAATATGAAACTTTGAACGACGTCCTCGCCACGAAAGTTTTCATTGCATGTCGCCTTGCAAATAAAACTTTCTGGCGTGAACATGGCCTTGCGCAAGGAAATAAAGACTTGAAACCTTTTGAGATCGCGAGCTCCGACCAGGCGCTGACATTCAACTCCATCTGCACTTGGCTCATACAGGCTTTCCAAAGCAGTGTCAGCGCAGCTATTCCGTTATCGTGTCTAACGGCGGCATGTTGCATCTCCGATCCCGCGCGCTATGTGAAGCTTGTGTGCTCGTGACCGAGTCATCTGCGATGAATAACCAATAATCTGCATTTTCTCTTGCGTGTTGCCATGATAGTCTCTTCATCGGCTAGGGTCGAAGCACGTTCATTCGATTCGTTGGTCTGAGCGTAAAGGGAGCCTGAGAGGGAGATAGTTTCAAGGTCTCAGCCTATACCAGGCTATGTCTTACGCCTACATTAGGCCTAGCCTTTAAGAGCCTAGGCTCAACGTTAAGCATATAATTGCTCGAAGTTGGCTCATTCAAATATCCAGGTAAAAGCACGAAAGACGCTCCGAACTCCCATGACAGTGCCTCTGAAGAATAATGCAAATTGAGTAAATACGTAAATATATATTCTTTGTTTTCATGTTGAAGGAACCAGTTTTGCAGCTCCTGTTGCATCAAAAAGCATTCTATATGAGCATTTTCAAAGTATATTAGTGAATCTCTGTTGGCTTCTCCCATAACTACTTGGTTGGCCAAAAAATGCTTAAAATTGTTATGAAATCCATATTTTCAAATGGATTCACTTGAAAATGTTGTCTAATGTGTTCTGGAAGAGATGTTGAAGTTGCATCCACCTTTGACCACCCACTCTTGAGTTTAGGCAGATTTAGTAAAAATGGTCACATTTCTAAGTAAAGAGGAATGAAATTGCTGTTGTGAGGCACACATACACATTTGCATGGGAATGCCTGCAAATTTATACTCATATATAACATTTTTCTTGTGGTGAAAATCAAACATCCAATGTTGGACAGGATGTTATCAAACATTTGATAACATCCTGTTAAGTTTTTCATCACACTATGTCCAGAGAAACATATTTTGTTTAAAACCAGAAGTAAATGTGGATTCATGCCTCACAGCAACAGTCACATGCCTGGTCACTCTGAATTTTGACAATTTTGACAAAATCTGCCATAACTCAAGAGTGAATGGTCATACACACATGAAACTTCAACAGCACTTCAAGAACATATATACTATGTTCATTTAAATTTTCAAGTCAATCTATTCAAAAATAGGAATTTCATAGCCAAGTTAAAAGTGGCTTACTTCATTTTGGCCAACCCTGTAGAGTATCAGCACTTGCTTTTCATGGGATAAAGATCTATGAAAATGAGCTCTCTCTTCTCCATTCTGCCTAATTCTCATAATTTCAAAGTCTCCACCATACCTCCCTTTGCTGGCCTTCTATCCATTAAAGTTGAGCTATAGGGAAACCTTCCCTCTTAGGGGAGTCTTATGACTAATCATCATAGCCCCCCTGTCATAGCTTTCATTTCCATTTGCATGAATGGATGGCACTGGAGGACAGTGTTATAGCCTTAGCATAACCCATGGTCATATGAACAGACCAACTACACCCATGTGAAAAAGTCATATTTGATGATAAGAGGAATGGGCATATATAAGATATATGATCATGCGTTCATATTAAAGCAATGTGTATGTGATCATATATGGCAAGGTCATATAACAATTTTATAGAAACCATGTATGTAAAAGATATGGAGGGCAGATGATACTGGTATGACTTAATATGTATATCTAGTGCATAGTGGAGCATGTGTCACACCTGATAAGAGATATGAAACATATGTGAAATCATGTTCAAAGATTAAGTCCCTGAGATAATTAATAGGGACTTATCAGCAATATGAAAATATGTGAGTGCCTTTCTGAAACAGGCTCATTTCATGCCATACTAGAAAATCGTTTGTTATTAAAGGGCTGTTCTCTATGGTATTCTTCAACTGAAGATGTCTCAAATACATCTGTAGATGTCTTGAAGACATCCTATTCAAGATGTCAGGAACCATCTGACTGAAGATATCCTTAAAATATCCCATAAAGGTCTTGGGACATCCCTGGGATGTCACCATGCTGTGAGGGTATGACCATACCATATAAATTGTATACTATACCTTATGCACATGGGATATATATGTTTCTAGTGATATACAGTATATATATTTTTGTTCTGAATGCATGCTCACTGAATTTGTATATGCAATAAATAAAAAGTCCTCCATGAAAATCACATTAGAACCAGGTACATCATACAGGGTGAGTCAAAAGTCACTGAACAACTTTGAACAACTATAACTCTGCAAGGAAGGCATTAATTCGCAAATGACTTTTTGCATAGGAAAGAGCATGCAATAATTAACAAATATGCCATGTTGAAAAAGGAATGATTTATTTATTTGGTGTAAAAACGACTGTAATTACTGACCATGATATTGAGCATCATCAAGCTTGAAAGACAACTCCAGCATTATTCTCAATGATGCATTGCTTCAGTTCAATGATTGTAGACAAATTTTTGGGTTGTACCCGGTCTTTAAATGAAACCCAGTCAGAAGTCAAGTGGAGTCAGGTCTGGCAACCTGGGAGGCTGCTTGATTGGCCTGACCCAGCCTATCCACCTGTCTTCCAAGCAATATGACACTTCACTTTGGAAAGACTTCCTTCACAGATGGAGAATAAGTTAATGTTGGCTGCACATTCCTCCAAAGAAAGTTCAACTACATTATCAGAATACCCTTTGGAGCCATAAAAATTAACAGATAATCATGAATAGGGCATCTGTTGCACCCTAAACCTCACTTTTATGTTGAAAAAATGTTGCATTTCACTTTGTGCAGGCTCACCTCATTTCTTAATGGTATTTCAGGCAAATTTTCATGTTGTTTTGTTGATAAATACATGCTCTTCCATGTTCAAAAAACTGCTTGGAAATGAATGCCATCCTTTCCAATGTTATAGCTGTTCATAGTCGTCCAGTGACATTTGACTCACCCTGTATATGCAGGAGCCCACCGCTCAAACCACAGAATTATTTTATATGGATTGTATACGCTGCCCAGTTATAATCAATTTAGAAATAATCCTTATACGGATCATGATCATATACTTCAACCATATATGACCCCATATATGTGTACTCATATTTCAATACATGAAAATATATGAATCTATTAGGCACTGATAATTACATATAACTACCATATGTGATCTTTCCCTTTGAAAACTCTTCCCTCTACAGTACATCGGAAAGCCTAAGCAAAGTTGATTATTTTTCATGACCTGCAATTTACTTTGTTTCCTGAGTCAGTGAGACATTCACTATCATTGGAGTTAAATTATCTTTGCAAAAAGAAAATTTCCATGAGAAATATATTCAATTTCAACCCACTCTGAGACCAATAAATAATTTCAGCATGGAATTTGATGGAGGAACAAATAAAATTATTTCCAGCTAGTGGCTGGAAATGGATAAAATTTACTGATACTCCTGCTGTTAAGGAAGTGCAAAAGTGTTTGCAATTTTTCTTATTTTTCATCAGGTTCCTTTGAAAATGCAGTATTAGCATGAAAACTTTTAGCACTCCCAAGTGGAGGGGAAAACCAACCTCACCAGAGCCCAACTGCTCACCACCATCAACTCCACAAAATGTCTCTCAAGATGAAGCCTCAGAAGCTGGAAGGAATGCTTCCCCTTTTCATACAGGGAATCCTGACCTCTCTCTTTGTGGAATATTTCAAAAGCTGGCCGTGAGAGACACACCCTACATGAGACAACGGGTGAGAAGCTTGGATATTGTTAGTTTTGTTATTCCTGTAATTAATGCCACAAAATTGATAAAATACATGGTGTTTAAATAAAAAAAACCATTGCCAGTTCATTATTTATAGGAATGATAGTACATTTCATCCAATATTGAATTGAATGTGGGTAGAAGAAAGAAGGTTTTTGCCTTATTTCAATGGTATTGACCCAATCTGTCATGTACTACAACATTTAAAAGTCATTGGTTAAGAAATTGCTCTGGCCTTCCTTGCTGATGCATCCACCGCAATTGTGCAGCAGGTTCCTGTATGTGCCATACAAAATGACCAAGGATGTTAGCTTCCATGGCTGAGGCAAATGCATCAGCAAGCCTGCTGTACAGCTCACTTTTTTACCTATCAAGTTTGAACTGGTATTGAGCATGATTCAAAGTGTCAATTTATAAAATTTGGCACATTCCTTCTTTCTTCTATCTACATGTAGTGTTAAAAAATTAAGTCAATCAGGTAAAATTTACTGTCATTACTAGTGAAAATGATTTGAAAGTTTTCTTTATGCACTTTGTAGAGTACTGATGGCTGATATTCTTGTATGTCTTGCCATTTGTTGTTTTCTTTTGGTTTTGTGAATTTAATTTTTTTTCCTGTAGTTGTACAGAGATGCCGAGTACAGCATCAAGCATGAGCTCAGAGGACCTGTTGCAGAAAGTGAAATGGGGCTGGATTCCCAAGGAGGAGATGGACCAAATGATGACATTGAGCTAGACAGTCATCTGATACCATCTTCAGTCAATTGTATTGACCTAAATCAGCATACTGAATCTGACATGTCTCCTTTGCTGAAATGTGACCTGGATGCAGAGTCAGATCATCTCAACTCAGTAAATGCCGAGGAGGACATATCTAGACATGGGAGTGATTTCAACATCAGCCTTGGCTTTACTCCAGAAAAAATAGAAAATGTTGGACCTCAAGAAGCTTTCCCCTTGCAAAGTTCACTCTCTGGTGTATCTTCAGAGCCTCCTCTTAGCAACTCAATTGAGGCAGAAGAGATTGAAAGGATGCACCCAGAAACTACTATTGAAGGATTTTCAGAGTCTAATGAACTAGTAAGCGGGTTTGATGAAGATTTTGGTTCCAAAACATTGATGAAACCAGGCTCTGATGTTCTTCGTGAACCTGCTGATCTGACAATCCTCCAAGACTTTGATCCCCTCATAGCTCGACGTGAGTCAGTGATGAACAGGCTTTCTTCTGTGAAAGCCAAAGAACAGGATCTACTGAAGTTTGATGAATTTTCTCCATTGAAACTGATAAAAAGAAGGAGTCATGGATCTGCACAAGAGGAAGCAGCATCACTTGAGGTACCCTTCTCTCCATCCCGTCACAGCAGTGATAGTATTATGTATCACTCCTTGACTATCAGGAGTCAAGACTTGGTTTATCAGGAGAAGCTCATGCAGAGAAATAAGAAGATTGCACTCCTAGATGAAGAAATTGCTTGGATGAATGCCCGAAACAAGGCGGAAAAGGCTGCAATTGAGCAGCAGATTGCTGAGGAAGATATCATTCTTCAGAGAAGTGCCCACATGATCCAGGAATATCAACAAACCATGGAGGAGATTGCAAAAGAGAAGGATAGGGTTGTCCAGGAGAATCAGGCAAAGGAATTGCAAGCCATGAAAGAGCAGGATCGAGCAGTAGAAGACCTGAAGCAAACTGAAGCTGCTTTCAATGATGTGCACAAGAAGTATGAGCAAAAAAAGGCATTTGTGTCTGCCCTGAAGAAGAATGTCACCATCCTGGAGTCTGCCATCTCAGAGTCCTCAGAGCGCCTGGAAAAGGGAAATGAGAAGTACGAGAAGCTCCGGGAGAAAGGGACCGAGGTGTTGGCATCAGTGGCAGAGGAAATGGGTAAAGTAACTGCCACAAGGGAAAAGGAAGTGAATGTATTGGAGTCTGCTCTGAGGGAAACTGAAGCAAAAATTGCTGCAGGCGAGGAGGAAATTCAGGAAAAAGATAAGCTGATTGAGGAGTTGAACTCCATGATTGATGCCTTGGTGTCCAAAGCTCAAAAGTAATTTCATTGTGTGGCACTGATGATTGTCAAAATCTTGTATTTGATGGATTCTATTTTCCTCCGTTGTCATTGTAGGTCTATGAAATGTTTCATTCCTTAATGTTGCTTGTGTCAGTCTTTTTTTATTGTAAATTTTTTTAGCTTTTCATTGTGGTACATTTGATGCATGATATGTGATCCTTAAGCTGTCCATGAAAAAATCCAGCTGTGATGATCACACTTTGATATAATAAAAGATGGGACATCAGTGCACTATAGCAGTGATACTAAATTTTATAAATCAGGAAATATGAGCTGGAACTAGGCTTTCAGCCTCATGTGCCAAGTTTTTTGGATTTTTTTCCATACCCACTTGCTCTTTGGTTTCCAAGTGCATGGAGTGACAGGTACTTAAGCACCTGGTGTCACATGATATATTGTCATTGTGAGCATATTTATATTTTCATATTTCTCACATGAATCAATCTGTGAGATAGTGAGTTATTTAATGCCAAAAGTGAAATAAATATATTGGTTCTTGTAGGTATTGTACGTTGACTTCTGAAGCCCTTCTATTTCCGTGAGTCATGCTTCATTGTGAAGTTGTTCTTCACCTCCTGTCAATTTGGATGCATTTGCTACATTTCCCTATAGCAATGTATTCCTAAAGAGAAATATTATTTGTCAAAATATTCTCAATGCTGATGAGATTTTGGAGCATGCTTGGGCCTAAACCCAAGTTGGCCTCATTTTGGGCTGAAGAGCTTAAATATTCATGTTTGCATGAATTGCTTGTAGATTTCAGGGATTTTCTAATTTATATTGCTACACTTATACATATGCACTAATTATTGCATATACTATTTCACTTTATTTTTTGCTGTTGTTGACTAGAAATTTCAAAATGTAAGCATTTGTTAAGTCATTGCAAGTGACATTCACCATTTGGGTTACAGCTAATTTTCTAATTCATGAATATATTGTAATGTGCTGAACTTTGATGATGCAACAGTTATGTTAGAGTTTGTTGCAAGTCTGGATTCGTGGAGGCATTAAATAGTGCAAATACTTCAAAAGCACATAAATAATTATGATAGATTAATATTGCTGACATTCAGTGCCTTTATGGTCTGCACCATTCCATTAATGGGCTATTGGCATTTTCTCTCAGGCTTGTTTCTCCACTCTGATGTCAGCAGCAGAAGAGGATGGCTGGAAACTCGTCAAACTTCTTGCGTCTCGACACGACCGAAGACTTGGATGAATATCTTTCCTTGCATGACATCCTTGCAACTGAACGAAGGGTTCAGTGCAAGTTTGAGCTCCCCTGCCTTCGACTTGGTGGGTGAACACTTAAGGTGGATGTCTCTGCTCATTTTTGCCAATCAGGAAATCGGGCTTTCGTTTTCGTTTCCGTTGGTTTGTATTAACACTTCCAACAGTGTTGGTCTTTCTTGATTGACACGGCATGCCAGAATGATGCAGTAAAATCAGTTTGGCTGTGAAAGTGTTGATGTAGGATTGCTTTATTTAATTCATTTGTTCAAAGATAATGATGGTTCTATTTATATTTTTGTTCTTTTTTTATATTTTGGTCAATGCAGATTTAAAATGTTCCCACCAATTTCCTATTCTCCATGTTTCAGCAATGCTCTACAGGTTTGTCCCTTTTTTTTTTCCCCCCCCCAGAAAGTCTGCCTATGGTTACCTACTTATTGCAATGCTCATGATTGTGCATGTCATATTGCCATATCTGTGAAAGGAAACTTTACTGCATTAAAATTGAATTATTAAAAGAAGCCAAGAGGGAATAGAGTCAATAAGAGTCCATGATTTCATGGACAATTACCTTTATTTTCCTTTCTTCTCCATCATTATAATCTCAACGCACCATCATAATCAGGCCATGCCATCTTACCTTCATCCTGAAGACACTACACAATGAAGAATACCATGAGAAGACATAGCATGAAAAACAGCCCTAATGGCATAAAAGGAGCCAAGTCATTTGAACAGTACTGGCATAAAGTTATATTCCTTAACTTCACTCTGAATTTATTTTGATTTAGAAGGCCAAGATGCATAATTTTCAGGAGAAACAATTTGTAGTGCTTCCAATGTGAGATCAAAAATGAAACACCTGGAAACTCCAATGTTGGTTTCATAGTATGCTAAGTAGAATGTTTTTCCTCAATCTTGTCTTAGCTTCAGAATAAGTTTCCTACTTAGATATTGCTTCTCTTTCAGACTAGAAGACTATTTGTTTGCCAAGTTTTGATGCATTTCCTTTTTGCCCTGTTTTTCCAGGTTTCTTGAACACAACCAGCCACCTACCAGACTTGAAACCTGGGACCAAGTTAGACCTTCCATTCTGGATGGCTCAAGCCCTGACTAATCGGAGGCGGCCTATTGTATCTGTTGACCTTCCAAAGGCCTACAAGGAAAGCTACAGGTTAGAGATGACTCTTTAGCAATAAGACAATCAGCAGCTGAAGTCCCATTAAGTTCAACAGACAAATTCCCCCTACTTGAAAACTGTTGCAAGAACTATTGAAGATCAGTATTATACATTTTTCTGCTTTATTTCCCCCATGTCATCATGTCAAGCTTGAGAACATGGGAGGCATCAAGAGTGGGCAGGACTAACCTTTTTACATTATGGTCCTTCCCTCAGTAGTGAGAACAAAGAAGAGAAGGGTACATAAAAGCACAGTAAGGGTAAATCCCATGGCTAGGGCATGGAGTAAGTGGACTATGTGTGTGTGGATGCCATGTGTGGCATTTCATAAACCCAGTAGTGAACCCTGACCTTGCTCCCCTTTGTAGTGTACATGCTTTGCAGAAATGGATCTATGAGATTTAAAGGCTGGAAGGGAATTGCCAGAACACCAAAAGCCAACTGCTTCTGTTGAGGGTTCCACAGGCACATTATGAAGTCTGGATGTTATTCCTTTACATGCAGTTAGCTTATTTCAAACTTAAGGCAGACCAAAAGTAACCTGTTTCTACATTAAACTTAACTACAACCAGTCCCATCCTGTGCATGTGTTTTTATAGATCCTTTGATGAAAAACTTGATAAAAGTTCATAGGTTATTCTTACTGTCATTGCCTACTAGAATAGTTGTTATGTCGAGAAAGTCAACACAGAACAATAGGTATACTTTTTTCAAAAGGTCCTCACAGAATCTGTATTAACATGTAGTACTTAACCTACAAAAAATATTTTTTGATGAAATGCCCATTATGATTCAGATGAACCTTTATTGAATATCCTCTGCTTGATCTCACAGGGATGTCATGGCAGCTGATGCATCCATTGTGAACTTGCACAAACTCGGTCCCCATTTTTATGATTTTGGTGTGCACCTGCAAGACTTATATCATCAAGAGGTTGCCAACATCGGCAGCATGCTCACCCAGGTCTAGTGAAAGTCATGAATCATT
>CAJPEV010000510.1:31617-115077 GCA_905338385.1 Darwinula stevensoni
ATATCTTTCCTTGCATGACATCCTTGCAACTGAACGAAGGGTTCAGTGCAAGTTTGAGCTCCCCTGCCTTCGACTTGGTGGGTGAACACTTAAGGTGGATGTCTCTGCTCATTTTTGCCAATCAGGAAATCGGGCTTTCGTTTTCGTTTCCGTTGGTTTGTATTAACACTTCCAACAGTGTTGGTCTTTCTTGACTGACACGGCATGCCAGAATGATACAGTAAAATCAGTTTGGCTGTGAAAGTGTTGATGTAGGATTGCTTTATTTAATTCATTTGTTCAAAGATAATGATGGTTCTATTTATATTTTTGTTCTTTTTTTATATTTTGGTCAATGCAGATTTAAAATGTTCCCACCAATTTCCTATTCTCCATGTTTCAGCAATGCTCTACAGGTTTGTCCCTTTTCCCCCCCCCCCCCCCCAGAAAGTCTGCCTTTGGTTACCTACTTATTGCAATGCTCATGATTGTGCGTGTCATATTGCCATATCTGTGAAAGGAAACTTTACTGCATTAAAATTGAATTATTAAAAGAAGCCAAGAGGGAATAGAGTCGACAAGAGTCCATGATTTCGTGGACAATTACCTTTATTTTCCTTTCCTCTCCATCATTATAATCTCAACACACCATCATAATCAGGCCATGCCATCTTACCTTCATCCTGAAGACACTACACAATGAAGAATACCATGAGAAGACATAGCATGAAAAACAGCCCTAATGACATAAAAGGAGCCAAGTCATTTGAACAGTACTGGCATAAAGTTACATTCCTTAACTTCACTCTGAATTTATTTTGATTTAGAAGGCCAAGATGCATAATTTTCAGGAGAAACAATTTGTAGTGCTTTCAATGTGAGATCAAAAATGAAACACCTGGAAACTCCAATGTTGGTTTCATAGTATGCTAAGTAGAATGTTTCTCCTCAATCTTGTCTTAGCTTCAGAAAAAGTTTCCTACTTAGATATTGCTTCTCGTTCAGACTAGAAGACTATTTGTTTGCCAAGTTTTGATGCATTTCCTTTTTGCCCTGTTTTTCCAGGTTTCTTGAACGCAACCAGCCACCTACCAGACTTGAAACCTGGGACCAAGTTAGACCTTCCATTCTGGATGGCTCAAGCCCTGACCAATCGGAGGCGGCCTATTGTATCTGTTGACCTCCCAAAGGCCTACAAGGAAAGCTACAGGTTAGAGATGACTCTTTAGCAATAAGACAATCAGCAGCTGAAGTCCCATTAAGTTCAACAGACAAATTCCCACTACTTGAAAACTGTTGCAAGAACTATTGAAGATCAGTATTATACATTTTTCTGCTTTATTTCCCCCAAGTCATCATGTCAAGCTTGAGAACATGGGAGGCATCAAGAGTGGGCAGGACTAACCTTTTTACATTATGGTCCTTCCCTCAGTAGTGAGAACAAGGAAGAGAAGGGTACATAAAAGCACAGTAAGGGTAAATCCCATGGCTAGGGCATGGAGTAAGTGGACTATGTGTGTGTGGATGCCATGTGTGGCATTTCATAAACCCAGTAGTGAAAGGACTGGAACGAGGGGAAACATCACATGTACGAAACGTCTTTACCTAGATACTCTAAATTTCCGACCTTCCCTTAACGGTCTTGTGGTTTTCGGTTGACGAAGACAACTCCCAAGGTGTCCGTGTAAATGAAGTCTGGATGTTATTCCTTTACATGCAGTTAGCTTATTTCAAACTTAAGGTAGACCAAAAGTAACCTGTTTCTACATTAAACTTAACTACAACCAGTCCCATCCTGTGCATGTGTTTTTATAGATCCTTTGATGAAAAACTTGATAAAAGTTCATAGGTTATTCTTACTGTCATTGCCTACTAGAATAGTTGTTATGTCGAGAAAGTCAACTGTCTTGTTATCCATATGAAAAAAGTTTTCCAGGAGTGTCTTAGACATAATTGTACATCATGAATTGGATGTTTTTTATAAAAAACTACTTTACGGGTAATACTAAGTCTACTTGGAAATAACTTATTCCTCTGCTTGATCTCACAGGGATGTCATGGCAGCTGATGCATCCATTGTGAACTTGCACAAACTCGGTCCCCATTTTTATGATTTTGGTGTGCACCTGCAAGACTTATATCATCAAGAGGTTGCCAACATCGGCAGCATGCTCACCCAGGTCTAGTGAAAGTCATGAATCATTGCAAGAACAGCCTCTTTAGTCTTCTTCATTTTCTTTTATTCACTTGCATCTTGCATTTCACAGGCATTCATCGATCGCTTCCGAGTGATCTTTGAGACGTCTCTCCTAGCCGGAACGGTAGACGAAAGGTCGTCGGCCGTCCAGCAGAAATTGGATGCCCTGGAGAAGGCACTGCTAGGTATCGGACAGGAGAGTCGAAGGGATCGCGACCGCTGGCTTCGGGAACAGACACACATCATCGAAACTGCCTCCATGGTACAGACGTACCGCAAGCGCAAGCGACAAGTCTCTGATTCTCAAGATGAGGTATCGGACAGGAGAGTCGAAGGGATCGCGACCGCTGGCTTCGGGAACAGACACACATCATCGAAACTGCCTCCATGGTACAGACGTACCGCAAGCGCAAGCGACAAGTCTCTGATTCTCAAGATGTACCTGCATCTTGACCATTTTTTTTTTCTTCCTTGATGACTGTGTCCTTTCATTGATTTTGCAGATATATTGACTCATGTATTTTTTATGTTGTGTGATTCAAGCATATTTTTCTTCATGATTTTCAGGTATGTACCTTTTTTTACAACCAATTATTGCGGACCATGACATTGAAATTTGAGCTCTGTGATAGTCTGATCCTTTTGAACAGTGCTCTGAGAAGCTGATCATTTTTTTAAATGTTTCACATACATTAATATAGTTCTGTTGCCCTGTGTTTTTTCCTAATGAACTCAGATGACTTCCTACTATTTTCAATGTTCAAAAAGGACTGGGTGCTTTTATGAACTGGCTTTCTGCTCAGAAGTTTTACCCATTGCTATGGTCTTATAATGATTTTAAAAATGTTGATTCAGTATCCAGGTTTTCAGTAAAAGAAAAAAAAGAGAATAATTAAAATTCAGAATCTCATATCTGCTTATTCAGCACAAAAAAATCCAATTCCTTGCCATGAAGAGCTGACTTCCAGCTTGGAAACGAAATTCCTCTTGTTCCATTCACTTAGTGGTTATACAAGAGTAAACTTACTCAATTTACCCTACAAATTGACGGGATAACGAGTCGTGGACAACCTCCTCAACTTAAAAGTGTCCTTAAAAAAACAAGGATAGAACCTCTTCTCTTGACCGATGTCATTGTACTTAATCTGGCAATGGGCCAAAAAATCTTTTATGTGATGGGCAGAATTCAGAGTGACTCAAATGCAAGGATACTCTTTTGGTTTTGTTAAAGAGGATTGCATAATGACGGTATTTCGTATGATTGTCTGTCTTCAGAAGACAATGGTTGAAATAAAAATCTCTCAGTTATTGTCTAATCAAACTGGAAATTAATGATTTTCAATATCTTTCACTAATTCTGATAATAAATCCACCTGATTGACTGCCATTGTTTTTTAGTATTGTTATGTATTGCCATTGTCAAAAATTTTGACATTCAGATTTCTCCATTGTAAATGATGAGCAAAGGATGGTGGTTCAGCATCTCCCTTTCAAAACACTAATTTTTTTTAGTCATGACCATCGATTTAAAATTTTTTTATGGAAAATGAGAAATTTCCATTTGTTTTGGACTTGGGTGAAATGTGGTACTCGAATTTCCCTGAGCATAGTAGTATCATTTCTGGAATCTCCTCGATGTCGTTGAAATGGAGTTGCAATTAGAATCACCAATATGTTCTCATTTGAATGAGTTAAATGGGATGTTTAACTGCCCTATTGCTCAGCACCTGTTGGAGGAGTTGAATTTTCACAGGAATTTTTTTGTTCCTATCTTGGAGAAGAGAACTGTGATGTCATTGTACTTAATCTGGCAATGGGCAAAAAATATTTTATTTGATGGGCAGAATTCCGGGTGACTCAAATGCAAGGATACTCTTTTGGTTCTGTTAAAGAGCATTGCATAATGACGGTATTTGGTATGATCGTCTGTCTTCAGAAGACAATGGTTGAAATAAACATCTCTTAGTTATTGTCTAATAAATTGGAAATGAATGCTTTTCAATATCTTTCACTAATTCTGACAATAAAGGCACCTGATTGACTGCCATTGTTTTTTAGTATTGTTATGTATTGCCATTGTCAAAAATTTTGACATTCAGATTTCTCCATTGGAAATGATGAGCAAAGGATGGTGGTTCAGCATCTCCCTTTCAAACCACTAATTTTTTTTAGTCATGACCATCGATTTAAAAATTTTTTATGGAAAATGAGAAATTTCCATTTGTTTTGGACTTGGGTGAAATGTGGTACTCGAATTTCCCTGAGCATAGTAGTATCATTTCTGGAATCTCCTCGATGTCGTTGAAATGGAGTTGCAATTATTTAACTTGTTTGTGATTGTCCAAGCATCGAGCCTTCTCAGTTTTCCTTCTCACTTGGAATATTTATGCTGAAATGTAATTCTTTGCAGAAGAGTTTGTATCTGAAGATGCAATAAAAGTTCTCTTGAAACGTAGCCTTGTTCTGGTTTAGGCCAATTGTGAAAACTTGATGAAGCAAAAATGTCCAATGAGAAAGTGAAGTACAGAATCTACTAACTCCTCCCTAGTCGACGTGCAGAATATTCACAACGCACATCGCATCCATGGTCGTTTATTTCATGCACGGTCGCATTTATCGAAGAAAAATGCTTCATGTAGGTGAAAGTCCTAGAACTGGAGTATTATTTTCAAATATACCCATCCAGTGAAATTCCAAGAATCCCCGTGAATTTCTCTATTTGACATACCCATACGCGTCATCAATAGAATATATTTTGGAAGGTGGTAATCCTCGGAAAGTGTGAATGCCAACATGAGCTGCAAGTGTGAAAGGAGAGAGAGCAGCGACGAGCAGGATCATTAACCCCTACCAATAGACTCGAGGGTAAAACCATTTAGGATCGGACGATCTAACGTACATCGATACAAAGAAGAACGTAAGTTGTTACGCTAACGTGATGCGTGACCGCGCGGCACGGTTATTTCTTGCACGATACGAAGCTGTTACTTCGGGAAACGCATGCGGTGGACGTCATCGTTCCGCATCGTCTGGAAACATTCGGCCGAAAAAAGCTTCATTAAGGACAGGAGAAATGGAAGAAAATGGACGGAGACGACCTCGCTCACAAAATCCATCTGGTGCTATTTAGGCAAGATGTGTGAATCGGGAAGCTCGTGGAACGTAACTGTCGGAATTCCGGCGGCAAAACCTCGCGGGTTTTGGCGACGTGCGGGCGCAGAGGCCAACATTTCTCTCGTCCGTCTTCATCCGCATGATCCGTGAGTCCGGAAATGGTCGTAGCGGGAATCCGGCCATCTCCCGTCTCTCTCATCCGATGGAGTCACCGCATTCTTTTGTACGACGTGCCTAAATTTATTTTATTTATTCATGGATTTATCTTTGGTGGAAATATGAAATAGATGTCGCCAGTAAATTTTGCGATGTTCAGGGAATGGCACCGTATTTCACATTTTCGATGAACCGCGCCGGTAGTGATAAGCGCAAATATGTAATTGGAAGAACCAGATAAAAGTGAGAAAATGATGCAGAATAAATTCTTTGCTTCCCCGTTTGTTCCATTTTTATAATGAGATTCTCACCTCGATGATATGATGCGGCCGCATCATCTAATCTCCGCTACTGTTATGATCGATATTTTCCCCGTTTGAAGTTTAGTCGCCGGAAGGGAAGGGAAAGGAAGGGAAAGGAAGGGAATGGAAGGGAAGGGAGGAAGGGAAGGGTTCTCCGTTCCGGAATTCCCTCGGTTCCGTTGGGAGAATACTTTCAGAAAAACGATCTAGAATCTGAAGTAGAATGTCATCTTACGATCAGAAAAATATATCGATAGCGCTGGAAATCCCGTTGCGCCTTTACCGTCTCCCCGACTTCGCAGCAGTGGATTCCCACGTACGATTCTCGTGCGTTCGCAAAGGAGGACGAGATGGCCGAATATTTAATGACGTCATCTCGCGATCAGAACAATTTTATCTCTTGAAAAGAATCGAAAGAGTCCTCGGAATGCAATTCAAGAGTGAAGAGTCCTCGGGAGCATCTTGAATGAAGGGCCCCACGGAAACGGGCCAGGAAGGATCGCGTCCTTCCTCTCCTCCATCTCGCGGGAGGAAGGGCAGGCCCGAGGAGCATCGCCCTTCCTGGAAGGCCAACCTCGCTTTATTCAAGCACCCTGGGATGAAACACGAGAGTAAAAGATGCCGATTTCGTAGTTTCTTCTTCCTTCCTCCTCCATTCCCGCATGAGATTCCTCCAAGTGAAAGTGAAATGAGGGAAAACCCTGAAGCGAGGGGAGGGGAATCTCGCTCAACTGACTTCCTTCATCCAACTCGCCTTCCACACTCTATGAAAGGGAAGTTTGTATTCCGTCTCCCATTCTCTTCTCCCATCCAGGGTCAACGTCTCCAGAGAGAAGACATCCCGATCCTCTTCCCCCACCCTTACATGTCTCCCGCCGATGACTTGGAGTCCCCCTGAGGACAATCCCATCATCCCATGATGATGTCTGTTTTCTCGTAAATCGGGAAGAGTTTCCCAAGACCCTTCCCCATTCACCCTGCACTTCCACACTTCCCCCCGAGATTCCCTCCCGTCAAATCCCCCCGAGATGTATACATGATCATCGTAGAGGGTCACTGCGTGAGAAGAGACGGGAAGGGGGATGTCACGGGGAAAGGGGGACCACCCCCTCCCCCCTCCCCCCCCTGTTCTCACGTCTAAATATTCGCAGCTGGAGAGTTGGTTCCCTTTTTCGGGGCTCCATCCCCCCAAGACGAGGATGGTGTGAGGGTCACACATCACCGAAGCTGCTAACTCTCTCCCCTCCATCATCTTCGGGAGATCCATCCATGTGTCACGATGGAGATCCAGTCGTCGTCCTTCAAGGGGATTTCTCTCCCCTCCCGCGAGAAAGAGAGAGTCCCGGATCCCCACCCCCGTCGTCCGATCGACGACGAAAGAAGAGGGGATGCGGAGTCTGTGGTCCCATCCGTGAGGGGCCTCGCGTGGATCCTTCCCCTCCAGATGAAGGATCCGGACTTCCCCCCCTTTCCCGTGGATTAGCATCCCAGAGTGGGCGAGGAACACTTCCGATGAGGAAGACCCTTCCTGGACCCAGAGAGTTTTCTGTTGGACTTCCCACATCCCCCCTCGCCCGTCTTCACCTTTCCCCATGGCGAAAATCCTTGTTGCCTCTGCAAGGGAAACGAAATCCGAGTTAAGGAACCAAACGGGAATGGAGGAGGAGAGGAGAAAAGAGAGAAGGAATCTCTTTTTTTTCATATTTTCAAGGGAAACGAGGAGGAATTAGGGATCGGAATGGTGGTGTGTCACGACGGTATTCTCGAACCGCCGAGAAAAAAAGCACAGTTCCGGGAGATCCTCTCACGAACGACCTCTTTCCTCCGTGGAGATCCGCAATCCAAGGCAAGCTCGTCAAAAATCTGGAGACATTTTTTTATATATTTTTTTTACCGATGGCTCGTTCCGTTTTTGTAATTTTCTTTCGTCCGTTCCGTTTTTCTCGCCCGACTCCACTCGAAGAAAGACCGGATCCGCATCTCACGTTTTTCCTTCGTCTTCTCCACGCATTCTTTCGCCTCCGTCCGAGAAGGGAAGCCTTGGAAAAAGGAGCTGGGAACGGAGAGGAACGAAAAGAAACGGATGGGCACGACATCTGACCGCTGGACCTCTTCCCAAGGGATTTCCTTCGTCTCTTCCTTTCTCTTCCCGGGAGTCCATCCTCGTCCTCTCTCCGTACGACCATGGAGGGATCCACGGGATCGCGACCATCAACGATCCCGATCTCTCGTCTCGCCGTTCCTCACGGGAACGGTCTTTTACGGGAAGAAGCCTACACTTGCGAGAGATACGGGAAGTCGACCGGAACGCGAGGACCCTTTCACCCGTCGCTGGCCTGGACGTCCGATTCGACGGACGACACTCCTTCCGTCCGACTCGTCGACTCGGGAAAGCCTCCGGTCGTCGTCGACGTCTCGGGGTCTCGCATCGAGTTCGTCGCATTCTCGCGCTTCTTTCCTCCATTCCGTCATCTGCTCTTCTTTTCCTTTTCGACATTTCTCCATTTGGCAGGATTCATCGATCCTCTCCCATTTTTGCCTCTCCCGTCAACTTGGAATCTGTTCGTGTTCGTATACGTGATGGATGCGCACTTTTCTTTTAAACATCCCTTTCTCCGTTAAGAACGGTCGTGGAATAAATATGCAGTGAAAGCTGTGAGAATTTTTGTATGCATTTCCCACGTCCAGGAATGGAGGATCCGGGTGGTCTCGTCGAGGGCTCGAATCGATGGAAGCGGCGTCGCATGCGAATGGATGCGTCGTGTTCGTCCCGGTTGCGCCTCGCCCTCACGATCTCGCCTCTCCCCCGTCCCCGATGTCCACGACTCGTGTGAATTCGTGGGAAGGCGAAGGAACTCTTCTGCGGGACTCCGACTCCGTGGATTCGTCGGCACTCCTCGGCTCCTCGGCCGCGACGGCGCCTCGCCCGATCCCGCCGTCGTCGTCATTGGGGCTTAAGCTCTTTCTCTCGGCGATCACCTCACGTTCCGGCTCGGAATCCTCCCTCCGTGGACTACTTGGACTCGGAGGCCGATCTCGACTCACCGCACCGCACATTCGCCGACCCGGTGAATGCGCGAAAAGCCCCTCCCCGTTTTCTCTTCTCGAGTTTTTAAACGTAACGAGTTGATACATGCAGGACTTCGGCAGGTATCTAGTCGTCGCGACCGTCGACCCTTTCCTCCCGAATGGATTCCCGTCGACGGGAACGACCGATTTCATTTCGTCTCCTTCGGTTTGAGGAGGAAATGTTCTCATCATCCTCATTCATTTTGTGTGTCGTCAACAGCGTAAAAAATGATTCGAGACGATCGTAACTTAGGCGTAAGAAAGAAAATTTCCGTTTTACACGCGGAAAAGGGAATTCCGATTTCGAACGGAAATCATTTCTCCTCTCGCTCTTGCGCAGAAACATTTCTCTCATCGGAATCGGTTTTTTCCCTTTAAGAAGGCAATTTTTCGTGTATTCTCCGGACATTTTCCAGCCGCGTATTCCCTCACGGCTTTCATTGCTCCAACACGTATTGGTACCCACATTCAGTGCCGTAACAAAGGGAGTGTGAGCGGTGCCCCCGTACAGGGCGCCGATTGGCTGCCGGATTATTACAGAATATAAATAAATCATTAAAACATTGCGTATCATCTTGAGCTTAACTAAATCAAACATGGAAACAAATACATAATGTATTGTTGGTGTTGTGGAAGCTGAAGAGGTACAGAGGGGAGGGGGGGGGGTGGACTGATATTTAGCACAGGGCGCCAGTATCCTTGGTACGGCACTGCCCATATTCACTTTAAACATTTTAGCCCTTTTTTTCACGGAAAGATCCAACGTGCCAATAATACATGCCACTATGGAATGTATCCTACTCCACGAAAATGACGTGTATTGCGCTGGAAGAAGATCCCGACTTCATCTCACAAATTTCTCTCTCTCCTTTTATAGCGAGTGTGAGGATGAACGAGGGACGTATACAAATTATTCCTGCATATTTGGCGTGGACCGCTGGCATCTAGGTGATATATCTCATCTCCTTGCAGTCGGGGAGACATCGTTTCAGAGAAGTTCCTTTTGGAAGAGGGAGAAGAATCCCTCATGCTCTTCATTTCGCTTATCTGCGATTGAGAAATTATGAGAAATAGGCTTCCTTCTTGGGAATGAAATTTCACATTCTTTTACCATCGCGATGTCTCGATCGTTCGAGGGGATTTCCGGGATGAGTGTGAGTCAGAAACGGCTGGAAATATCACCGATTTTTGCGTCATCTTGCCTCGTTACCCGGAACCCTCGATTCTTGGAGCGAATGACAGATGGCTTGCCCGCTGACTCCACCACCAAACAATAAGCAAGATATGCTTAAAAGAAAAGTTCTGCTCCACATTAAATGAACATCGTTTAGAAGCGTGAAGAACACGTCCTGCAGTGATGGGATCGAAAAAGATGAGGAAGGATGATGGCTGCTTTTCCTTCAAAATGTCTGCCTGCATCCACCGCTGGTGAACGGCAGACGATGGGTTTCCAACCGAGTGGATGTCAGCTCCAAAATGGATTTGGAAACAGGTGGACACGACGTCAGGTGGCTTTCCCCCTATCTCTGTTTTCGTCAACGAAAATTAGTAGGAAAACGGCATCGATGAAAAAGCACACGATTTTCGTTAGTATGACGAAAACGAAAAACGAGGAATTCGTCACGTTTTTTTCACGACTCGCAGTATTAGAACTTGCGAAGAAGGTCATAGGATTCAGGGAAAATGAGAAACTCTTGAGGAAAGGTTTGCGAGACGAGGGGCTGCAGTAATGATCGACTCATTAAGGATTTCTATTAAAATAATTGTCAACATCGCAGTTGTTTAAAAAAAAATTGTTGAATGAATGCGGTAGTGGCAGGTCACGCTCGAATGAGAAGAATGGGTTCACCGTCAGCTGAGGAATAGAGCTGGGGTTTGTGCAGAAGACAAATATTTTGAGCACGAGCTTCAAGGACTTAGGGTTTGCTGGCACGAATTTGAAAGAAAATTTTTTTTCATCTGCTTTCTCAAGTATGAAAAATTGCACCAAGCTCATGAGATATTGGCAGATTTTTTTAATACAAAGGAACTGTCAGCCTCTAAAAATAATAATAATAATAATAAGGAATTGTCATACCACATGATAAAAGAGATTTATATGAACCAGTGAAGGAAAAAAAGTTTTTTTTTTTCCCCCGAACCTGACGTGATTTGGTTATTTTTTGGGGAAAGGATATGCAAGCGAAATGGACCATGCCGGTCTCTTCAACTGGCCCGTGTGAGTCCCCTCACTAACCCCCCCCCCCTCCTCAAAATTTGTTTATCTAAGAAAACATTTTTACATCTCCTGATGTCCACCTCTTACTAAATTCTCATGGATGTAGACGTTTCTTAAAATTTCCCTCTAATCATGCTCCTTGATGTCATGGCCAAAGTATTCCACCCTTTCAGAATGGAGTATGTGACCTGAGTCCCTGATTCATGTTCAATAGACGCGTCTGTTGGTCCTCTTTTAAGTTGTAATAGATGTGAGCTTCATTTCTGTTCGGGAGCTCTCAAAAGCCATTCCTCACTTGTTTTGGTGTTAAGACAGAGTATTGCTTGCATAAGCTGTCCTTTTATGATTGTGAATACACTTTTATTATTTCAAGATCGAAAGTATGATTGACACTGAAAATGCCAATCTACTTTTTCCGAAGTAATATAACTTCCAGAGTAGAACAATCGCGGTTAATCAACATCGATTCAACGTTATTGAGTCAGCGCAGCTAACGTTGAAACCTTGTTGGTCTGTCACCATTTATTCTATATTTATTTATTCTATATCCCGTTTTCATCAACCTTGAGGCAAGGTTGATATCAACAGTTTATCAACATTAATATAATGTTCAGTAGAAACATTGCAACGTTGCTTCAACATTTTCTTTTCAACTTTTACACCATATTGAAAATTAATTTTCTTCAACATTGAAGATATTTTGAATCTATGATGGTTCAACGTTGAAATAATACAGGCCTCAACAATATGGTTAATTAGTGAGCATGAGCAGTTCATTACTGAAGTTCTCGTTCTCGACTGAACAGAAGAGTTCCTTTTTTTGCGCTATGAACAAAGTCTAATGATGTTTCCATGGCAGTTCAGGAAGTTGAATGATGAATTGGAATTACCTTCTTGATAAGAATTCTTTCCCACTGCATCTTCATCCGTCGCTGTATACTTAGGAATCTAGAAAGTGGAAAGCACGATGTGATTCCATATCACTTTTCCTTAGAAGAGAAAGCACATAGTAGAAAAGAGGTATGGGACTGAGGTGAATAATGGCCACAAGAATTGATATTGTACCTTTAGAAAGAGGCTCGTTTGATTCAATGCCTTCCAGTCGTCATCAGAGAGGGAGTCAAGGGCTTTGGGCGATGTTAAAGGGCGATGGAGAAGTTTTCCTCTTCGTTCCATCTCCGTCCAGAGGCCCATCCTGCTCCGTGCTGCAGCAGAAGTTCCCCCGTCGACAATGAAGAGGGACTGGATTGCTCGGGAGATCCCTTCCACCATCCATGAGTCTTCAACCCCTACACACATCACGCCTGGATATTCACAGCCACGGAAATCCTTCACTTGATAGATCGGTGGTGGTTCCCTGGCTGCTGACTTGCTCGCCGAAGTCATCAATTCCAGAGCTTTTGTGAAGGTCTTCTGTATCTCTTCGTCCGAGACTAGCACCACAAAGTTTTCCTGTGAGCAAAAATGACCATTTACTTGACGGAGATGCGAGCTCTCTGTAAATTTGTAACCCGATTCAATGGTTTAATTCGTCTGAATTGCCCCATTCGGAAAACGACGGAGACTCCCTTTCGTCCCTCACTCCTTTCCGAGTGCAAGGGGAATGCAAGGGGTTCGCTTCATTCACTTGAATGAAGCGAACATTTTTTTAATGCTGTATATGAGGTACCTTTCACGAAACTTCTTGATAGTGGGGTTTAGCAGAGATTCAGGCACGCACGTCCAGGAGTGAATGACGATAAAAGACCGCGCGAGAGCAGAAAGAGGAGGCATCGGATCGAGCGACCAGAGTGAGTTGCATCGAGAGTACTGTTGAGAACTTCCAAGAGCTTCCAAGAGCAAGAGCCGAGAGCTTCCAGGAGAAGCCAAGATGGCCAGCCCACGTTTACACGATACAGATGTATGTTGCATCGTTCCTTTTTCTGGGATCGGGAGGTCTATGGGCGATGCTGTGGCACGAGATGGATACAAGAAATGCGGATGGAACATACTTGAGATTGGGATTGATGGAATAACGCAGCAGCGGTGACGGCGATGCATCCTCTTCCCCGACCACCGATGCACTTCCATCCTCCATGGTAGTGCAACCCAGCAGGAGGGGTCACGAGTGCAGGTTTCTCTCCGAAGACGAGGGAAGAAGGCTGCGGCCGAGTGTTCAGGGTCCCCGGCTTTACCTGGAGCTCAAGGGGGGATTCGTGTGAGAGGACGTGATGAAGGAGATGGGGGAAACCCACATCCCAGCATCCCTTCAGAATCCTCACCTCTGTTGGACGGGAAACGGGGGAACATGACTTGCAAAGTAAGGCATTCTTTAGTAGGTTGTTAACTGAGCTCAATAATGTTTTATTTGTGTGTTGAAGGAAATTTTACAAAGACGTTTTGATGAAGAGACGACTCATATTCGCAAATTCTCCGCCTTCTCATGTGTGAATTTTCGGTCGTTCAGTTTCGAAAAATTTCGTAAGACATTCTTGTCACCGTTTGAAGATTTCAAAGTATTGTTCCGCTGAATTGCCACATGGGGTCCAAGCTGTCCAACGTACCTCATTCTCTACCATTTTCCGATTTCACGAATATATTTGGGTGAGTTTCGGGTCGGGTGTCCCATTTATCCCCATAATAAGCATGTAATAAATCCCAATAATGGAAATGGGCCTTCCTTTTATGGAGGCCTCCCGATTCCATTATCGCTCCATGGAGAAACATTTTGAGAATTTCGTAAGAGTTCAATGAATAATTGGTTAGATATTCTTTGGAAAAGTCATCAGCATCGCTGGACCGATTACCTTTGTTTCAAAATACTTGTCCATATACGTTGAGGAGCTTGGAATGAAGAAAAGCTGCAGTGAAAGAGAGGAGAACATATCTCTGCATTCACAAACTGGAATTGCTAGAGGAGTAAAAGTCGGGAACTGACACTCTGACCCATGAGAAAGATTGCAAGTGCGCATCCAGTACTGAATTGCAGACGGTTCGTATGAAAACTTCTGACAGGCGAAACAAAAATAAAAAGAAATGTAAGCGAGGAACCGAGGGGAATGTCCGATTTTTCCAAAAGGGGGCAAGGGGAAAGCCAGAAAAGAAAGGACTTCAAACGGTATCGAAGACGTTCCTTCCGGGTATGACGCATCGTCTTGAAGAAAGCTCCGTTCCAATGCATTCCAATTTTGCATTTTATGAGGTCTGGTTCAGTTATAACGTTTTACAACGTTATAGATAACTTTCCAAACGGAATAGTGAGGAAACTAAACCAAAGCATTTGCATAAAGCAAGGTTCATAGGAACTGAGACGCGACGGAAGAGGAGAGGCTACGATGTTTTAGTTTCGGATTTAGAATTTGAGTTGAAGGATGAAGAATCATGGACTCAGCATACCAAAATCAGATATAGTGAAATTGAAGTTACCGTATGTCCGATTTAAAAATTAAAACGGACAGGACACCATTGCATATGGTTCATAGGAATGGATTTGGATCAACGAATTTATTATGAAAATAAGGAGCGGGAAAATAAATGCGTGAGGGGCATGACGTAGATGCGATGAAAGAGAAGACTCCGCATCGGCAATCGAGTATCAGCGGTTTACCGATATTTGGAAAAGTCGCCATATTTTGAGTATGCTAACGGAGTTCGCCTGAGAAGAATATTACAAAGCCTCATCTGATCGCGTGGCCGTAAGAAGGCCGTGAGATTCTTGTCTCTTGAAGTCCAAACCGCCTCTTCTTAACTGATTGAGTTTGCTTCATGAGAAGAGGAAGAGGAACTGGAAGGGGACAGCTAAGAAAACTAGTTAGACGGAGCTCAAAATTCTCTTCCTCACTTGCGTCCGGTGAGCTGAATAGATACTGTGAAGTTTCGGAAACGCTGATCGTACGAGTGAGTAGAAATGGCGTCAGGGATCATCCCACTGGATGATCCCTGAGTAAAATTACTTGCTTGCCTAACGCAGGATTTATTTTCAGTCCAAAAGGTGATAGAATGTTGAAAACAATTAATCATTGAAACAGGCTTCATATAGCAGACTGCAAGAAAAGGAGATTCATTCATATTTCTAGTCTATCTCCGTTAGTGGAGTCGCACCTGATTTATTATTTATATTTTTCCTTGTTTCTAATTTGTCTTCCGCTTTACTCTCCTCTCCTGCATTCTCCCCAATATCCTCCTGCATCTGTACTCCCGCCCCTATACTAACATCCCCCCTCTTTTCGTACGGCACCATGCCGGTGTAAAAGAGGTCCTGGTAGAAGACCTCTCCCCCCCCCTCCTTCCCCTCTTCTTCCGTTTGCTCCAACCCCTCACCTCGTTCCAGGCGGCAGGCCTCTCTTACTCCCCTCCCCCTCACACACCTCCACCTCCCCCTGCCACCTCGCGGACTTCTTCCCCCCTACGCCTACCAACTGCCAGTCCCTCGCGCTCCCCTCCGCATCCATCCTCTCACACATTTACTCGCCGTATCTATCACCTGCCCATTCCAAAACACCCCCCAAGACCACAGGAAACTCCTCTGTGCACTCAATCCCCACACCCATGAACTCATCCAACCATGCTCAAGGAAATCCCAATTTCTTCGCGAATCCATTATTAATTCAATCCATACCGCCTGAGCACCATCAAAAACGCGCCTTTGCTCGCGCCTTCTCGTGCGCGTTTCCCAACTGCCCCCTGCATGACGTCAAGCAAACCCGCGCAGGCCTTGACCTTTCACAGGAACAGCCCGTTTCAAGAATGAACGTTAGAAAAATCGAAAGCAACTGGAATTTAAATTTCCTTGAATTCCATGGAATCTTTTCTCGCATTCATGCCGGAATACTCAGTTCCGCACTGTCTGGCCTCTCTACCTCACTCGGAATTTTCAGAACGTTTTTTTGTTGTTGTTTACAGTGTAGGCCGTCTGAAAGTTCAAAGCAGGAGTATCGGGATTTCGCTTTCATGAATCCAATTTTTCTCACGATCATTTCATAATGCTGTGAGCAAACGTGGGATTCTTGGAAGACCATCCAAGCTCCCAAAGAAAGGCGTGCTTTTTCCTTCATGGGGAACACGCTCCAAGGATATCCACCGTAAGCGAATGCTAGAAGGCACATTTCATCCAACCTCAACACATTCTTCCTCTCTTGCACCAGATGTTTTGGAGTTAATGCATCGGATACATACAGTGGTTAAAAATCGGACTTCAACTGCTAACAAGAACAATTCAGGTGTCAATTGATAACAGACATTCAACTCCGAGATCGGACATAGTGTGTTCACATCCTCTCCTCGTCCAACACGAATGCTATAATCATTCGTTAACTCTCAGACGACGTCTGTTTCATGTGTGCAGTTGCAAACAAGTCCACACGGAAGTACTCGTCGGAATATAAATGTTATGCAGCGATCGTTGGATATTGGACAGCTTCATTGCGTGGTGCCTGTCCATGTCACGAGAAGTTGGGATCTTACTTATTTGTGAGGAGAGTTGAAATCCCTTCGTGAACTCCTTCACGTCGAAGGTGTTCCTGGCATACACGATGTAGGGAAGAAAGGCAATGGTTAGAGAAGCAAGAGAGCCATGGGACGAGAATGCGGAGAGAATCCTCTCCCATTCCACCCTCAAACTCTCCGTGTTTCCAGACATAACATATCCATGAATGGGCACATCGTCGAAGGCTACATGGAGTCTTTTTCCTTCGTTCTTGCCTTTCTCAAGCATTTTCACCACAAGTTCTTTCATGACTTGGGGTGAAACATCGACATTTACCCCCAGCCCATGCTGCTGGATGAGGTCGTGGACGTCGAAAACCTCTACCAAGTTCAACTTGTTCTCCTTTTTCATTCTCTCTTTCACGTTCAGCAAAGAGAGGCTTGGAGGATAGGCATTCCTTAACCATCTGGTGCAGTCCACAAATATAATCGATGGTTTTAACGATCCCTTTGGTTTTTCTTTCTTCCGTACGAATAGTTTCTTCACTATCGATGCAGTTGTATTAGACTCCCTCATTTTCTCGTCCTCCTGATCGGCCTCCCTCTTCAATTTATTGATGAGAAATGTAGTCTTGCCAGAACGATTCGGTCCGAAGAGTAGCTCAACCTTCTTTTCCTCGATTTCGACAGTGGGTGCACGGGAAGAGTCATATTCCAAGAGAGTGGTCCATGAGATCTTCGCGAGAGAAGTCTCGTTCAGAAAATCCTCAGTTACACCCGAAGATGATTGCTTAGGTTTTCTGAGAGAGCAGGCGGAGATGAGTCCCATTCGTGCAGGTTCTTCCCAGTGACCGGAAGGCAGTGGGTCTGTGGTGATCACGTGGAGGGATCCACGGGCCATCCCCAGCATTCGAGACCAAGAGCGATAGTAGGCTCTTCCATCATCCAAGATAATGAGATTCTGGAATGACATCCCAGTCACCTGCTCTTGATAGAAGACGAGGAATCGGGGTTGGGGGTGTCCTCGAAGTGTCCCTTTCGAGTCAAGGAAGGCAACTTCTTGCCCTAGTCGATTTCCAAGTTCCCGCACCAGCACATTCCTTTCCTCGTCAGTCCTGGTGATGATGGTGAAAGGTCTGGAATCTGGCATCCACGATTGAATCGTCATGACAGCCTGTGATGCCCATCGGTAAACCTGATTGTCAGTCGGAGGAGCTTGGACAAAGACAACTCTGGGTATTTGTTTTTCTTCACCCGGATCGTCTGCGCGATGGACGCCATATTCCAGACCTTGCATCGGGAGGTCAGTGAAGCAAGGGAACCTCTTTTGAATGAATCGAGTCACTTCTACCACAAACTCCCCGAGCTCCTTCGTGCTTCTTTTTATTTCCTTGAGCATTTCCACTTTTTCCTGCCCCAAGAAATCCATGACTCTCTCAATATCAAGAGAATCGGGGTAATTGGTGTCACTGGGACGCCAAGCGATCCAAAGGCTTTTGCATACTCTTCCTTCAATAAATTCCATCCATTTTCGTCCAATCTCCACCGAATTCCTTCCGTCCATGCCAAGATTGATTTCCATTTCGTCTATCAGAATATGGCTTTGTTCGTTATCATTGACCTTCTCAAGAAGTAGATCAAGTCCTCGTTGATCATTGCTTAAAAATTCGGTAGCATTTATAATTGTTATATTGCCCTTGAACTCATGTGACTCACGCCAATCTCTCATGTTCTGAGTCAGCTCTCCTTCTGACATGTTCACGATCAGGACTGATTCTCCTCTCTCTGTCAATTGCTGAGCTCTCTCGAGGAGCAGATAGGTCTTCCCCGTTCCTTGCCCCCCAGCCAGGAAAAGAATAGATCGGTCCTCATTCAAAATCTGCTTCTGATGAGGAGTGAGAAGAACCAAGGCTCTCTGCATCCCCTCGTCGATCTTCTCGTGGAGATCCTTCGCAGTTCTGGGCATTTTGTCCACAGATGCAGAGGCTGCCACATATGTTCTCATCACATCCAAGTAGCACTCCGTGGCTGCTAGATCTGGTATATTATTCCTTGTGAGAGCGATTTCATGCCGTTGAAGGAAATCCGAGAAGGCACGAGGAGTCTCTACGTCTTCACTCGTGAGAATGTTCTCATGGCAGCAGCTCAATTCCTTTTTGACGTTCGTTCGTGACAGAAACGGGAAAGCGACGAAGCAAGAGATGAGAGTGTGGGAAAAGGCAGTCGATCCGAACAGTTGTTGGAATACGTGTTTGCTTTTTTTCAATTGATCTTCTGCTTTTCCTAGTAAATTTTTCAAGGGGTATTTGCTCTCCGTTTTCCCTCTGCTTTTGACCTCGAAGAATAGCACGAGTACTCGGTTTCCATCCAAGACTATCCCGCAAACATCGTGGTCCCCTTGCAAGACACCCATTCCTTCTGTCTTACAATGTTTCCCTTTCCTTTGCTTCCTTTTTCCTGCAATTCCCATCGCTCTGTAGAACGTAACGGAAAAATCATAATCATATGTGACGAAACTGGGAGAGTAGGCAAATTCTTCCTTCACACAGTTAAACACCTTGGCTACGGCTGTGAAGTCTGGCGGAATCTTCACGTCTGCATTGCCTGGTTCTGCTTTCTCCATCTTGCCAAACAGTTGTTCTTGGTGCGGTTCTTTGAGAACGTATGCAGCAGGAAATGAATAAGCCCGTTTCTCAGCGTCCGGATAATATTCTTTTTGATACTTTTCGGCAGCCTCACAGAAACGGAGGTCTTCGTATTCAGCAAAGCGAACCTTCATGCTCGCATGCCGTCGTGGATCTCCATTCTCAAACTTTTCCAGTTCTCTCAGTTTGGTCAAATTCTTCATTTCCGCACAACTGTGCTCATGTAGTTCCACCTGTTTAATAAATGAGGCGTTTTGAAGAGTTTTTATCC
Source organism: Darwinula stevensoni (assembly GCA_905338385.1). Classification (NCBI taxonomy): domain Eukaryota; kingdom Metazoa; phylum Arthropoda; class Ostracoda; order Podocopida; family Darwinulidae; genus Darwinula; species Darwinula stevensoni. Next base: position 50,972 of record CAJPEV010000510.1, read on the forward strand.
TACTCTGCGAGATGTCATGACAGTTAACGAACCTCTTCAGACTTTCCATCATGGGGTGGTTTCTGCTGCCCTGGGCTCCGTTCCTTCTTACACTTCGATCTGGATTGAAATAGGAAAGCAAGACTGACTGTTATGACATGGTCCTAAAGTGAAATGCCTACAAATCTTTGCGTTTCTTGGCCATTGGCTAGGCGGTGAAACCTATGTCCAGTCAATTCTTGGACACCCTGTATATCAACGATAGTGAGTGACTGACGCTAATTCTTAAAACATTATATATATGGTAGAAACCTGAAATTTGCTTCACAAGTAGTTCTCAGGATAACGAGTTCAGAAAAAATATAGTGGTGCATCGCGCAGTACACATTTTCAGGATACACGTATTTCCGAAAATGTTCTCACTCCAGCAAAAGAGGATGACCTGGAGAGCTAAAATTTGTCGCTCAAATGATTCTTGGAGCATTGAATTTGCCAAGAATCTTCGTTTCGCGGCAAATCCCCTCATGACACATTTTCTAGCAGGCAAAATACTTCCAGATCTCTTTTTCACTTCAAATAAATAGAGAGAGGGAGAGGGAGAAAGTTAGAAAGTTGAAACCTGACGCACCATTAACAGTTGGATTGCGATTTACAAAAAAATTTTTCATGTACATATTAGGTGTTCATCTACCAGGTGAGTCAAAATTCCTGCCCACCTTTAGTACGTTAATACCTTCTTAACGTTTGATTTCATGGAGATGCGGTTTTCACTATTCGAAAGGCTATCTCATCTAACCCATGAAGAAGCACCAGGCTTGAAGGCGATTAGCAACCGACGGCGAAGTGGAGTAGGCCGTAATATCCTGCTTGAAGGAGCTTGACATTGATTTGTTCTACGCCGGGATCGATGCGTTCTTGTCACGGTAGGACAAATGTTTTACCTCCATCTCGGCTTCCGTCGGTACTTGTCTATTTATCATTGAGTTGAGGGAGGGTGTAGGAAGGGACGCACCCAGTATTATTGATCCGAAACAAGGCTGTTCGTGTGCTATTTGTTTCTTTCTCTGAAGTTGGCAACCTAGGAAATTCATGTTTCTTCCAGTTTCGTTGAAGGAAGTGAATGCCTGGGAATGGCATCGACCAAAGCTTCCATCCGTGGGATAGACCAAGACTTACAAAATCAGTCCCCCATGAGGTGCCCCCAGGGCATATACCCCCAAAGTTGGAATATATCAGGAATCAGCAATCTAGTAGCTGTTACTGTACCAAGTATCAGTCTATCATCGTTTCTAGTACATGGTTAGATTTAGCGCCAGTTAGTCAGTCACTCACGATCGTCCATATATGGTGTGTGGCAAAAGTTGTTATGTAGTTCTAGTATACTGGAAATAGCTGTTTTGCTAATTTGGTCCTCTTTGTTTCAGAGGGATGAAGCTGGGAGCTTTTATGATTGCATTGCACGATTATTTTATATTTATTTGTGTTCTTTTTGTAAGCAACCGTCAATATGACGTTAGGAGTAAAACATTTTCTATATTCAACAACTGTATAGTGACTTTTGCCCCTTTCTGTGTATCAGAATTCTCTTAAAGATGTCGTAATTACATGTTCGTCGAGGAATTGCACCATATCAATACAAGATGTAACTCAAGGAAGAAAACTTAGCCTCCAATGAGCGTTTCCCTAACAAGGCGGCAGTGGAAATGAGTGGAACGCTAGCTTCCTATTGCGGAATTGTGTGCTCTTGCAGCTAGACCCAATTAGGTTCGGCTGAATATAACTTATGGTAATATCATAACATTCGTCAAATTTCGTATGTTTACGAGTTGGAAAGGGAAGAACTGACTTTTCCACAGAAGAAGGCACCTTCTTCATGTCCTCATCGCCCCCATTCATCTTTTGCTCTTGCGGTGGCGTGAGTGTCAAGTGAAAGGAGAAAGTTGGTCTCGCCTCAAATGTGTTGCAGAATAATCGTGTTGAATGATGAGTTCCGGTTCCTCCTGTGGCAAACAGATGTTGGCATTAGGCTTAATTCTGGATAAATTGAACCTTTTGTAACGTTTTCCAGTGAGAACATGTGTTTTGGAGATAATGGCCTGATCAATATTACCTTGCTTGGAATCTGTCGGTCTCTTTAGTGTTGGCTTCATCGGGAAAAACTAGATATTAATGGAAAGGAATAAGGGATAGCTGTGATTTTTGCATTCGATTCTCAATGCCACAGGCAGAATCTTACAGACTCTTGCACAACGTCCACCAAGGATGGACAGGAGCATTTCCCCCTTGTTTGTATTTGGAATCAGGTGGACGTTCCTTCCGGGTGGAAATTCACCAAGGGGGACATCCAACTAGTTCTAAAGAGTCTTGGGGGACACAGGTGGATTTAAACCCGTTGGGATGTCCTCCTGGTTCTTAATCCATATGCAGGGATATCCTGAGGGGTGACGCCCGTATTGATTCTCATTCTCCCATGTTCTGGTTGGAAAAAATATTGCATTCATTGGCATATATTACATTCGCTGCCGATCAACTATGATCCAACGGGCACTGAGACCGAATCTAACTGAGAGTTTCCAGCGAGTTTGCCGTTACAATGGCTGGCTTTGGGCCGTGGAATGAAAGCTGAGATGAAATTCTTCTCGAAAGAGGTCATGATCAACTACGGGAAGTTTGTGTTACTACATCAATCAACATTGGGTAGGACTGGAATGAGACTGGATTACAGCATGGTCATTGGTAAATGGGAACATATCATCATAAATGGACCTGGATCACTTTTCATTATTTACTGAATTTTTAAGCTAATAATACATTACTGCAAGAAGGATGTTAACATGCTGATCTTGAAGTTTAAACTGGAGGGGAGAATTACATTCTTGACTTTTTCATATAAGTATGGAAATGTCATGCTGCATTCGCTCTGCATCAATGAAACGACTCCGTAAAAAGATAAGACAGTTACCTTCGAGACCTTTGCTAGAAATTTTTTTCAAGTTGGAAGAATCGGGTGAAAGGATGACTTACTCTGACCTGAAATCCTCTTTTTCGAGTGCAATTATTCCAGTAGAGTTCCTTGGGCGAATAGATTGGTGGGTAGGTGTAGGCAAAGCAGTAGCATGGAGTCCATTAGGGAATAGGCAGCTTCAGGTGTCTCTGTAACTTCCCAGTGGAGTTCATGTGGGGTCGGGATAGAAGCAGAGAACTCCATCTGACAGGATCCAAGAGGAGTAAGAGACAAGCGGCAGTTCTTCATATTCAAATTCATTATTTTTGTCCCACCCCTTCGAGGACTACCTTGTTTTAAAAACCTTTTCTTCACCATCGAGATTACTGCTGTATTCCGCTTGAAGTTCTATGTAGCAATGCTGATAATTAGTTTTGGTGCGAAATGAACGGTATCTGGTTCAGAATCATATTGATAATGCATTAATTTTGTTCCATTGATTATTTTGCGTAATGCACATGTTTAATAAGTTGGAACTGGTCTTGAAATGTAAATAGATGGGATGAGGTTTTGACGGAGAAGGGGGGGAGTCCTTCCAGCGGGTTCATTATCCCTACTACTTACCTAACTGAAGCTGATTAGAATTTTGTACAACCGATCATGGGATGTCTAAGTCATCCGTAAAATTCCATTTATACTATCGCAAATTTATTATTGAATTACATATTATGGAATTCATATGTTGTTACCGCAATTATCTTCAACCAATTAAATTTGACTCCTAGGATTCCAGCCTACGCCCTTCTTTAGTCATAGAATGTACACAATTGCACAATATATGTCTTGGAACAATACTTTATGGTCGACATGTATTTCAACACGATATCAACATCGTCTCTGCTCCACAGCCCGATTATTTTTTCACAATATCAACATTTCATTAGGCAATTTTGTATACCTATTTCTTCATGGATTTGTTGTTAGTTTCAAAAAACATTTTTTGTTTAGGCAAAATTGTTCTCCATGAAAGTATATCTCATGAATGTAAATAATGCTGTAATTCTAAGTTCGATGTTGGGGGTGTGATTCGCTGATGATGTTTCTGTGCCGTAGAGGTAAAGAGAAGAGGTGGTATAATTCTTCTCCCTCCCTTCCTTGCATAAAATGAGTCTCCCTTCGTACCACTGATTCCTTCACATAATACAATATGGAAGTCACGTTGAGGAAAGAGGTATATATGTCATCTCGTAGCCCAACTCCTAAATCCAGTAAGAAAATAATCAACTATTCTTGCCAGATATTTTTTTTACTGAATATTTTATGAGAAGCGGAACTTATTCAAATCTTCTGTCACTCTTCGAATTTAGGGAAGGTGGATCGATAGGAGGTAAAACGGAAGTTCAAATAGCAATCAATTCTAGGAAAGTGAACCTACTGAGAGGAATAGAGTTATGAATAAGAATATAATCATATTCAAACGCTGGATCTTAAATTGTAATGGGTTTTTGTACTTGGTAAGAAAGTATAAGTCAATGGAAAGAAGAACCAAGACACTCACCTTATAATTATTGTCCACAGTAGAAAAATCTGTGCCAATGAGGAATTCTTTATGCCGTCCGCTGACAAAGAATTAAACGGGTGGTAATGATGCCGTTTCAGTCACTTACTTCAGTCTGTAACGAAGATAAAGGAAAAACAGATCTTAAACCGGGAATTAAGATTCCCTCCCAAGTCAGTAAAATAATCCCAAGTCAGTAAAGTAAATATTTAGTTTGATAATTAATTACATCTTCTGTATTTGTTGATGAAATTTCATGAAATAGGCCCCCGGATCGTCCTGAGATCGAAAAGGGTATGATGTACGAGGGGGCTTCAAAAAGTTCGTGGAAAATGTGTAGCTTGAAAAGAATATATGCGTGGATTTCAATCTCTTTGCACAAAAATAAACTCTTACTAACGTGTTATAACATGCCTGAACAGGAGCCGACTTTAGGCATTAGGAAGGAGAAGACGTCAGTTTGAAGAGAGCCCCCATTAGAGCAACATGAATTCTGCTAAAATCGAAGCAGGAACAAACATCAAATTCATGGTGAAGCTTGGGTGGAAGAATGGTGAAATCATTGATGCTTTAGAAAAAGTAATGTGTAGCTTGAAAAGAATATATGCGTGGATTTCAATCTCTTTGCACAAAAAGAAACTCTTACTAATGTGTTATAATATGCCTGAACAGGAGCCGACTTTAGGCATTAGGAAGGAGAAGACGTCAGTTTGAAGAGAGCCCCCATTAGAGCAACATGAATTCTGCTAAAATCGAAGCAAGAACAAACATCAAATTCATGGTGAAGCTTGGGTGGAAGAATGGTGAAATCATTGATGCTTTAGGAAAAGTTTATGGGGACAATGCCCCGAAGAAATCGGCAGTTTACAAATGGATAACTCGTTTTAAGAATGGACGCGATGATGTTGAAGATGACGCTCGCAGTGGCAGACCATCCACTTCAGTTTGTGAGGAAAAAATTGATGCTGTTCGCGCCCTAATTGAAGACGACCGACGATTAACACGTTGACGACCAGCCTATTTTTGCTTGTTCGCCGCGTGGGATCACGCGCATTTTTTTGTCGAAAAATGCGTCCTGCCATCAGGACGCATGGTCCCAGAGAACTTTTTTTTTTGCCGAGTTTTTTTAAAATGTTGAATTTTTTAGAGGAAAAAATTGATGCTGTTCGCGCCCTAATTGAAGACGACCGACGATTAACAGCAGAAGCAATAGCCAACACCCTAGACATCTCAGTTGGTTCAGCTTACACAATTCTGACTGAAAAATTGCAGTCGAGCAAACTTTCCGCTCGATGGGTCCCGAAACTGTTGCGCCCAGATCAGATCTTTCAGTCCCCTCCCTTTCGTGAGGCCGTTTGCAAATTTGATTTCTCAAAGGCACATCCTCGGACGATGAGGAAGAGTTCTGTCGAAACCCCAAGTTCAAATCTCGAAGCGCTTAGCCCGTAGAGCCGTCACGCCTGCACGCACAATCGTCGCTAGCCAGCGGTCAGGATCTTGCACCTTTAACCTTACACCTTGCACCTTTAACCTTAGACCTTGCACCTTACACCTTTAACCTCCCGACCTCGACTGCTTCGCAACCGAGGTCCTCCGGTCTGAAAAAGCAGAAGCGGACCGCTCAGAGGTGCAGAGGCAGCCTCCTCTGCGCGTCGACGTTAAACTTTCCTTCACCGCGTCCGTCTTTGGTGGCGTCGGGCATTCAGAACTTCGACAAGATTTCCCCGAATCGAACACTGCTACACATATTTTAAAATATGAAGCCGAGGGTGAATGCTTTGCGCGACTTCAACCAAAAGTTGAACGAATACGAGCACGGCAACTAAGAGAAACGGTGTATCGTTACGGTTCCGCGTGGGTTTCTCTCTCTACTGGTGTTGAGAATCACTACACGATAGCTCGAGGCTGATACGAGTCTGCATTTATTAAATAAAAGGAAGAGCGGGATGGTAAACGAGGAAGATCTCAGCCGTATCCAGAGTGTGGCACCTATGTCACGCCACTTAGGTTACAGCAATCGGAATCCCGCTGATAAGATAAAGGAAAGTCATGCCTTTGAGCGATCGCCTAGCACACAATCAAGGAATCGATTAATCGATGAAAGACAGTCTTCCGTTTCGGTCTCCGATCTTCTGATTCCTATTATGGAATAAGAGGAATCGGAAGCTGGGGGAAAGGGTGAGAAAAGACTATGCTTCCCGCTCATGAGCGACAAACTTATTTACATCAGGTGATTCGTGGAAAAAATTAGAACTTTCGGCTATCTTCGTTAACCATGAGGAAGAAGCGGGAGAAATTTGACTCTTCATATGGGGATGTGGAACCTGAATTACTGGATTAACATATAAATATAACTCAGTCTCTAGTCTTTGGGTGTCGGAATGGAATGAAAAGAGAGGCGGCTAAGAACAAAATACATCTATTGGGTTAATGAGGAGGATCTCTCAGCTGGGGTGAAGGGTCGGAGGTCATTGGGGACCCTCGGAGGTCATGGGAGATCCTAGGAGGTCATGGGGGATGATGCACATACTGCGGCCTCCCGAGGGCAGCTCACAGAGCTCTTCCCTCATATACAGGGCACCCCTCCGCCCAGGTCACTCACCATTCCGGGTGAGGGAGGCGCGCACGGGTGATGATTCCGAACCCAATCCGATTAGGATCGTGGTCCCTCGCACGACCCGACGAAACCCGGTCGAAAACCGAAATATCTCAGCATATCTCCCTCAGCCGGATCCGGCTTCGACGAGAATCGCGTCTCCCATTCGTCATCTCGAACCCTGCGTTTCCAAATTCCAACGACGGGTCTCGTTCGAATGTCAGGAATAGGACATCACTGGCCATATTTGTATACAGGTGATCGGGCGAACGATAACACGTATTTTCGATCGAAGGCGCCACCACTCGAAATCGGAAGATCGTGCCTCTCTAGAGAAGCACCCACATCTTCCATGTGATACCTGCATCTTCCAAATCCGCACGATGAGTCCCATTCGAATGCCACGCGACGGAAATGGATCCGCCTCAATCAGGCAGACGCGGACTCCGTTTATCGAATGATCCACATGCGTTAATTTCTCTCCGTGTGTGTCATTCCGGGAACCTCATCCTCGACGGATTAACGGATTTTCAAGAGTCACGTGTCGATCGAAAGCTTTTACCTGGAGGCAATAATTAATTGGATCGAGGGGCCAAAAAGGATTAGCTTTTTGACACACTTTCTGGATTTCTTGGATTTCGTTTTCTCGATTTTTTTTGGGATTTCGTTACGTGAATTTGAATCGAATTGAATTTCCAGTCGGAAATTATTACATAGACCAATTTCACTAAACGATGGAATTGTTGAAACCCTATGCACTGCACACACCCCCCCCCCCCGGTCGGAGCGGGTAGTTTTCAAATTCAACTTAAATACGTTACTGGATGAAATTTAACTTGAGAGTTGGACTCCTGCTCTCACGCCATCTCGTCGCTAATAAATCTTCCTAAATGTATATGCATTCCCACATTCAGTCTTTTTGTTATTTTTGAAGGCGGTACAATGTGAGTGAAGAAAAGGGGGAAGTCCGCTAAACGTCGTGACATTCCATTGCAGATGAAGAAAATCGACCGAAACTGGAAGCAGATGAGTCGGAATACTTAGCGACTCCTGTACGGCCTGCCCAACACCTTGGAGACCCGGAGTTGAGCCACGCGAAAACCTCAGACAACCATCTAGAAGCTTTTCGAATAAAATGGCTACAATGGATACAGTGAGCTACAATAGGACAGATGAAGGCCCGACCAGACGTGTTTCACCACGAGCCGTCTTCAGGAAACTATTCAACTGCGTGTCGATGATGGTGCAGTTATGGCTCGTGTACGTGTCAATTAAGAGCCACTGATAGCTGGTTCATTAATTGTTGACTGGGGTAATAAGCTAGGGAGCTCTCTCCTTTATTTTCAGGCGAAGTCATATGCGCAGAAAAATGGCCTATCCTAAGGATGGAAGGGATTGCAAGGTCCAGCCCCCGTGCCCGTCGAGCGCGAGCACCAGGTCGTGGTGCGCCCTCAGACTCCGCCGGTGCCCGACGGTAACCAGGGTGATGCCCAGATCCTGGCAGCGGCGGAACAACACGGCTTCCAAGTCCTCCGAGATGGCACTGGTGACCTCGTCGAGAAGACCCAGCCGGGGTCGATGATAGAACAAGCGGACGAAGCAGAGTCGTTGCATCTCTCCGGGAGTCAGCACCTCGTACCTGGGAATAATCGATACGGAATGGCAAAAATAATAGTAAATACGTAACCGATTTCCTGGGCTTAAGGAAATGTGGACTGGTTACATTTTCTTGTAGTGATGTGCAACATTTCCCTAGCCATTACGAAGATTGCAATCATTGATGTAACAGGTGTTAATTGATAGTTCATTATCGCGATAATTGATTCGGAGGCTTTTTTAGCTTATATGAGTGGGACCAAGTAACTTGCATAATTTGTATGTGTGAGGAGACTGTTTGGATTTTGAACAAAGCAATCCTCTTTGCTGACGTTCCTCAGCCTCCCCCCCTTTTTTAGTTATTATTGAGAACTCAATTCCCATCGCATAAAACCCAGATTCAGATCCCGGTGATAATATTTTTCTAATATTTTAATGTTCTTTCATGTCAAGTCCTTTGAGTGTCGGGCTAAGAACGTCGTGTCTACCATCTGGCCAGTCATCTGGTAGTTATTTGAAGAAAGTGGGGTTCGCACAAAAAACAGCTCGATATCGCCTGAATTGTCAATGCCCACTACCCGATCGAAGGTCCCATCGACCGTTCCATACTGCTCCTGATATCATGCTATGTAAACTTAGTGGGAAATATAATTCTTTAAAACAAAAAACGTGTCTAGAGAGTTATCCCAGGTAAATGAAACTTCAAGTAATACTGGCACAAAGGATGGGGAAGAGATGCTTCACCAAGTCATCACTCCATGGACAGAATATTAGCGTTGATTCGCATCATCTCGGTAGCTAGGGTATTGTATATGACTGCGAGATTGCATCTGAAGGTTTTTGCATTTATAAGGATATCAAACATATTTGTATTGTATGGGAGAAATACACGGTACATACCAGTTCCAGCTGACTGGAGTCCTAAGACCTCCGATTCTGTCAACGAGCGGAAGTAGATCGACGAGTTGAAGACTCTCAATCAAGCTTTCATCATACCACTGGACCCCATTTCCTCTGTCCTGGAGGGGATAGATAACCTGGGAAAAGAGGCAATATTGAATCAGAAACTAATAGTGAGAATGCGAATGAAAATGTAGCATGGTCAGCTGTGTGTTTGCTCATAACTTGAGTTATCACAGGTGAAATCATTCTGAGTTTTGTAGCAAGATCATTTTAAAACAGATAATTGAATGTGCCCATGCACGAGACGGACTTGATCGAGGAGGCTGCCGTCTGTGAAGAAAGGCCTCTGTGGCATGAAGAGTATGTGCCTTGGAGTCACGGGGAGTTGGCATTTCAGGCTTCCTGAGTATCGGGGCCAGAGGCCGCGCAGAGTCCTCAACAGGCTCGTCTTCCCACAGCTGCTCGGTCCCATGATCAGGATGTTGCTCTTTAACTTGATCTGGAGGTCCAGTTCTATTAGAAAGTAGGAATGAAGTCGTTATCATTGTGGATCTGTGAAGACGGAGGAATGTTTGAGTGTGGCATGGAGACCTTATGTAGGAGTTTGGGTAATGCAAATGAAAAACAAAGGCCTCATCAGTCTATGTTCAACTGGATTCATTAATATGAAGGCACGTTGTTCAAAATTAATCTCTAAAACCAAACATAATAGAAACATAAGGTCTGCAACGTATTGCATAGGCAATAACAGTTTTAACAGTAGCACTTTCCGCCGATCATGAATGCTTCTCTGTGAATGTCTTGATTTTGATTTATTTTTTCGTTGAATTACGAAGAGGAACGTCATGCATTCAACTTCGGTTGAATAACATTTCCAGTATGCAACAAAATATGTCAAAACCAGCATGAATAACATATATTTGACGGCATCCACGAACTTATTTCGGGCGTGAAGCAGTATTTGTTGCTGTGGGGGGATCGTGAAGGACTATGTTTCCCAAGGGACGCATTAGTTAAGGATTTAATGGTGGAAGTTGAGATGTATTAGTGTGTAAGAGCAAGTGCCCCTCAACAGTTGGGGAAATTTGTGGAAATGCAAGGCGATCACAATGACCTATCAATAATCTGCCAAAGGGGCAACTCCATGAATGGTGCTATGTGTTGAGCACCTTATGGTAGTCTGTGATGATGAGTTTAGTCTTTATATACAAATAAAATCCTAATATATCTAATCAAGCACTTGTACGTGTCCGCGAATATGGAAAAGGAAGCAAAACCTTTTATGAGGACCTGTGACCTGGATGGAACAGCGACCGAAAGCTTCCCAATGTCATAGATTGGAATTGGAGGATCACTCGAAGAGGAAGATGAAGGATGCAGCAGGGACCAACAGTCCTCACCTATCCTGCAAGACCATGAAAGCAGAACTATATGGATCAGTGTACACTGTCCACGTGAAATAAATTAATGAGAAGGAATGGGATGATAACCAAGAAGAAGGATTGCGATCCCGGACACTGTTGAGTTCTTCCACGAGTTCTGCCACTCTGTGGGTCATTCCGGCGATGTCCACCACTTTCGGGGACAAGTCGACCAGTGAGCTGAAGCTGAAGATCAGGTAAATGCACACAAATGCGTTCTAGAACACAGATGGAGTCTCTCATGTCATACCTTTCGCACTCTGCTGAGCCTGAATATACACTTGCCGCAGAAAATGATCAAATATTCTCATCAAATTTGGATACTGAATGGCCGGAGTAAATTGGAGGAATTTACTTAGGCTTCGATAAATCAAGAATGGACGGATGAAGTTAAACATTTTTTCTGGTCCAAGGTACTTTTAGTAGTAACAATATATCGTTCTTTCATACCACACGGGATGATAGACGTCTTGAAAGTTTGCTGGAAATGTTTCAAAATATCTATATATATTCATATATTACGCTAATGTATGTTTGTAAGCCGCGCTGTGACGATATGCTAATAGATATCCTGAAATATTATGCATCGTTCGAAAGCCTATAGTCTAGAGGGGTGCATAAAGCAATCATATTTGAAATATCTTCAACCCAGGATGAGTTACGAGCCTTCAAAATGTTCACCATTATGCTACACTGGTAGAGTCCTGCACGGGCCGATTTACCTACCCGATAGGCCCGATTCAAGTCATGGCCCGCACCGACCCGAAACTTGAATTCCAGCGGAAAATTCGACTCGTTCCTACCCGACCCGAAGAAGGATCGTGAAAAGTTTGGTCCTAGACGGTCCGGGGGTCGGGTCGAGTCGGGGCGTTCGAACCGGGCCAAAGCCGTGTAGGGCTCTAAGCTCCGATTCCTGAAGTAACGAAAATGACTACTGTTTTATCCGTGAAACATTTGGAACTCTTTCTTCACTACCTGGAATGAAACACAAGACGGGACTATAGATCGGCATTGTTACAGGGTTTCGCCAAATGAGAGGAATCATAAGAAAAAAAGTGAGTCTAGGTCCGAGAATTAGGTTTTGGCCTAACCTATGTAAGTCCCGCAAGTAATATTCTTTGTGAGTCGTATCTGAACTGATGCCAGGACTCTTTACATTGACTGAACGTCGCGAGCGAGGTGGTAACAAAATCACATCTTAAACTTTCTAATTTTCCCACCATGATGCTACTCGCGGTAGAGCCTTACACGGGCCAATTTTTTCGGTATCCGGGGTCCAGGCTCTATCTTAATATCAACGATTTACAAGTACCACACTCATGAAAACGTGGACTACAATTGTCCATGAAAAAATACAGGCTCAGGAAGGTACAAACCAATGTTTGCTCTAAGAACCTGTCGATAGTCATTGGCTAAAGCAAGACGGCTTCGGAACTGTCACCCTTTGATCTTGAGAGGCATCGGCCCAATTGCAGTCATGGCCAGCACCCATCCAAAACCGGAATTCCAACCCAACCTCACACCCGACCTTAAAAGCTTTAAGCAATATTTTCCTGTGTATATTTCCTCATCATTCCAAGGTTTAGAAACAAGAGGCTGTCGATAGTCGAGTGACAGGATAAAATTTAGTGGAAGAGAAAGTGTCTCATGAGGCGCGAACTGTCCCATGCCCGTCTAAACATCATACTTCCATTATTTCCATTCATTGTCAACAATTTATTATTTACCTTCTCTCAGATTACATGCATAAATAAGGTTCCAGTCACGACCCGGAGTTTCCATGGTCTCAGACCAGACGAACGATAACCTGTACATGTTAAAATTCCGCCCTGCTCAACCTGAAGATGGATGTTGAACAGTTCGGCCCTGGAGGGCTCGCGGGTCGGGTCGGGAGGGAGGGGGCGATCGGGCCGAGACACAGCCTGTGCAGGGCTCTAACTCCACGTTCCTTCAATGGCGAAAAAGGACCGCTGTTTTACCCACACGAATTTGGAATTCTTTATTTACTCCCTGGAACTAAGCATAAGACTACAAAGCTGAATTGTTTACTCAATAGTGGAAAGCCATAAAATGGTTGGCAGCACTGCTAAAAATAACGTGTTTACAAAAAAATTGAGCGTTTCTTTTCGTGTTTACGCGTTTTTTTTGGCGAAAAAAAAACATTTATTCACCAAAACCACCATTTATTACCGTTTATTCACTGTTCCAGAAAAGCTAAAAATAAATAGTTGAATTAGAGGGAAATGTGACTATAGAGAATGGAGCCTGATGAAGCCCAAACCCAAGCAACTATGGCACCTATGCACTGAATGTTGTGTTCCAATAGGTTTTGAATTCAAAATGCCAGACCAATTTTTGTAAGTCAATTTCTAAGATTCGTGTTCTAAAATTTCTAAATTGTTTCATGTAATTCAATGAAAATCAACAGACAAAATTTCTATAGCTACTGTTCTATGATGGAGTCCAAAGCATTACCTTTAGACCGTACATCTTCAGGATATTAAGTATTTGCGGTTAAATCTGGAAATTGCTACATTGTAATTTCACGCAATCTGCGCGGGGTTCTGCTAGTTTGGTAATAATACAGTAGTGTGCGAGAGCAATGTTCAGAGTGCTGCAAAATGTTATTCTGAAAGAAATGTGAAAAATTAAGACGAGGGTAAAAATTACTTTTTCCCATCCTAGAGGAGTTGATCTCTCATTTGTGTGATTGAGAGACAGTTAATCGACTTGCCCGCCAAGGACAGATCTGCTGGGAGATCGAATTATTCAGGGTGAGCAAATTCTTGATTGCCCTCGTCGCAATTTTTCATTTTCTCAAGGAAAAATGTTTCGGTGGCACGGGGGGGGGGGGGAAACTATTTTGCCAATCAATTTTTAAAAGATGCGTGTCGTGAAAAAGTAAAATTATGTATTACAACAAGATGTGCCTCGAGAGGAAGCTTTCAAACACCTCTCGCATGGTTACGTATTTTCGAGAGCATGTTGAAGAAGATTACACATTTCAAGCAGTGTATTTCCTCCTCAAACCCATTATTGAGAAATGGAACAATATATATTGATGGAAGCCAAAGAGAAACTTCGCCGAAAGTACCGAATTTGTGCCTTGGCTAAGGTTTCCCTCCTTACAAATGAGAAAATGCCGTTGATCTCCAACACTAAAATGCGCGGGGGAAAGAAATGAGTACACCGCAGTTGCTAAAGTCGCCAAGATACTGAATTTTTGCTTGGAAATCCTAATATTCTTTCAATATATTGGATCACTGCGCTCCAATACTTTTTATGGATGATTACTAGGGAGCGGATTTTTATGGAAATGCATATTTTTTCTGCAGGCTCACGGGAGCATACAACCTAGATAGTATCGTGTCTTATTGGTGGAGGAAGATATCTATGCCATTTTTAAAACGTATAACAATGCATATCTTAAACTTTTTCTCAATATGTGCATATTTAAGCATATGTGTGCAAAATGGGCATTTCTCCCATTTTTCTATTTAAAAAAATAAGAGTTTTCCAGGAAAATGTTTCTTTAAGAGCAACTTATGAAAATTTTCCAGCGGTTATGCGCTGGTTGGAGCGGTGAAGCCCCCAAAACTCTGCTCTGAATCCATCCGCTACCATTATTCCTCTCCAGAAGTTTATGAAATTCTAGCCCTATCCATTTCCTTTAGCGAATTGGCGAATTGGCTTCGCCGCTGGCTATGAAAATAAATACCAACCATACTCAGTAAAAGCATGTAATGTACTGTACATTGAAGTTCCTTTTTCCACAAAATTATTGTACAAAAAAAACATGGTTTTGCATATTTTTTCATATTTCATGCTTTTTTTGGATTTCAAACGCATATGTATGTGCATATTTTAGGACTTATTAACGCATAAAAATCCGCTCCCTAGTGATTACAAAAGGATTCAGGAAGAATTTGGATTTCAACAGTTCCTCAATATGAAACCTGAGATGAGCTGAAGCTCTCATATGCTGCTGCCTGCATTAGGATCCGTGAATGAATGGCCTCAATGTCTGTCAAGGATAAATAGGATTTAACCTCCTCAAGAACGAAAAATTTTGATTCGGTAGCGTTGCAACCCTTTAATTATTATCAGAGCTTCGGAACGGAATGAAAATCAGCACAGAAAACTGGAAGGGAGCAGGAAATAGCCATGGAACAAAACGGAATATGGAAAGTTATTCACTGGTGGCAGAGGAACGAAAGACCGGAACAGAACGAAATTAATAACTCACAAAACGGAATAATTTCGTTCCGTTCGGTTCCAAGTATCCTGACCATTTTTTCCTTTGCAATCGGGATTCTTGAAGAAAAAGTCTGGTTTGTCATGATAATAGAACAATTTCTTGTTTGTATCAAGTTTTCCTGTAGTAAACCGAGACGAAAAAAATTAAGTTCCGAAGCCTTGATTATGATGATTCAGTTGATCCATTGATTACATGCAAATACTAAAGTTCCTGCCGATGAACTCACTTCGCTGATGAGAGCAGCCAGACCAGCACTGTTCAGATGATCGTAGTTGCCGGCAAATATGGGGACGGAAAGGATGAGGTAGCTGGCAATGGACCCGATGTAGTCAAAAAAGCTCACTGCAAGGTCCAGGAAATATTGGCGGTTGAACTTTTGTTGCTGTATCTTGAGAAGGACATCCAGCTTTTCGTTCGTCTTCCTTGCTTCCAGGATGGATGAGCCGTGAAAAGCCAAGCTCTCACTGTTCACTCTTATCTGCATGTGCTTGAATCTGCAAACACACATTTTTCTTTTGCTACACAATTTACATACCCTAAAGTGACAACCACGTTTCCCTCCCTCTACCAGCAGTGGTTCCCAACCTTTTCTTGCCGCGACCCTAAATTGGGCATCGACAGGACCTCGTGACCCTCAGGCTTTTGATGAAATTCAAATATGCATATAAATAGAAAATTACATACGTATACATGAATTTTATTGATTTTATTATTTATTTATATTCATGTATTAATTATTTAAAATTAAATAAATTTTTCGGGAATTCAGGTACAAATCATGTTTATTGAATGTCTTGGAGCATACAAATGCACATTAAACATCATCAGTAGGACAATCACATGCAAAAATTAATGTGAAAACATTCAAAAATGCTAATTGAAACGAAAAAATGCTTTAAATATTTCTCAGAAATCCCCATTTAGCCTAGACACCCATATCGACAAATAATTTTGATGAAAATGAGACACTTCATGTGGAGACGTTAGAAGTCCTTTGAAATTCAGTTGCTATCCTAATGCTGCATTTTCTCGGTCAGTTTGGTTATCCTCGGCTGAATATTGATAGAGAGAGCACAGCGCAGGTCATGCTGAACGTAAAGACGATTTCAGACGAAACAGTCCCTGAATTTGCGGAGCATCAAGTCTCATACGTTTCGCGGTCGCCTCTTTCTCCTTCCAGAAACTCAGTGATTTATCGACGAAATTCGGATGAACAGTGTTGAGATGCAGCCTCAGCTTGCTTTCCTTCAAATATTCATTTGCCAATACTTGCATGCATTGCAGACACTGTGGGCGAACTAAGCCAGAACGATCCCTCAACTCAGCGAAGCCCAACTTTAAAAAATCGTAGTTGTGCGGTAAACTTCGTTTTGCCATTTTACAAAATCAGAGGTAAGGGCTTCAAGTTGAAACGAGACAAAAATGCACATAATGCACTTTTGTCTTTTGTACTCGTCATCTACGGTAAGGAGAGAAGAAAATATGTTGGTCGCCTCAGTCTTTTGGGCAATTCTCAGCAATAAAAAAAAATATATATTTCTTCCGATGCCCCATCGCTGAGGACCCCCGCGACTTTGATTTGGGTCACGACCCGAGGTTGGGAACCACTGCTCTAGAGCATCAGTCACGAAATGTCTTGACTTCTCGCGTGATAACTAACGTTGAATCATGACCAACCATGCGGCAAGTCTGCTAAGTTTTCTTCAAAACTCCGCCCAGCAAGCCATGCTCCAATGGTCACTCAATGATGAATGAGCTATTCGATGGCTTGGCTTGGGTTGGTCATAAAAATATTTCGCTCGGCAGTATGCTACAGTAGAGCGGGCTGCCTGCGGTACTGACCAAAATCATGAAATCTGATGTAGGAAAACGATGTCAGGTGCTCTGTCTTTTTTACCAATACTTCCACGAAAGGAACACGGGCACGTTCTTTACTTCAGTTGAGTATGCAATGACCTTGAATGAAAGAAATCAGACATGCATGCTTCAATCTGCCTAAACTTCATACTAAAATTCATTCTTTTTGAAAATAAGGGAAGTAAGCATCGTGGCAACATACCGAAAATCTCCTTCGCGCTTCTCCTGCTCGAAGACTTTCTTCACAATTGGGCTCATGAGAAGCTTGTTCACGATCGTGGATACGAGGAAGAGAAAGAAGACTCCCGTGGGTCCAACCCAGCCAGCACTGTCAAAGCATGGATTCCATTACTTCCATATCGCCTATGTACTGCAAAACAGTACGAGATTTCAGGTGACCTATGATTGATTAAATGCAGTTTTCACTGAGATATCTAGCACTTTAGCGGAAAGTTTTCGCTTTTTACATCTATTTATGCTCTTAATAAGTTTTTTTTTTATTATTTTCAAAAGTTTCTCGTTACTTACAAAATAAAAAAAATCACAACCAGTACACTATGTGATTTATGAACATCGTTGCAATTTTCAATGCCGCCAGGGTTTAGTGATGCTTGAAGGTAGTATCCGGAAGTCAGGGTTATCAATCAACATCAGGTTAATATAAATAATCGCAAATTGGGTGAGCTTCCTTCAACCACTAATTCTCATTACGGAGTAGCTGTCAAGAAAGGCAACGCCATCTTTTCACAGAGAAATTTGGACCGCGTAACTGCCTTTCATTACATTTAGGGAAAAGAAAAGTTCTGCCAATCCCGTTGCTAAGACTTGCACCGTCTTAACGGCAACGTTCATGCGTAACTGAACTAGCATGTATATACTCTTTCTAAGTCAGAACTAGAAAAAAAGAGAACAGAAAACGTAGGGAACAAGAAACGGAGTGCAGAGAAAATAGAAACAGAGAGGCTCTTATTGCGGATTATTCCTTCCAAAATTACGCCCACGAATGCAGGAAGTCACTTTGGAGATTTAGAAATTTAAATTGGCCTCAAACGATGAATGCCGTTCCCGGTAAACTCACTTTGTATACGCCCTGTACGAGTAATATGCAATGACGAAAGGGGCAATGATGACCTTGGCGAAGATCTCTCCGGTGACGGAACAAAGCCTCTCCACGTCCTGTGTCATCCTTTGATCACTGCACGAACGCAGAGAGGGAAAGGGGGGTGGGGGGGGGGGAAGATTCAGAAGCATAAGAAGAGGTCTTCTCGCAGTTCACAACTTTTACTATAGGTAATTCACTGTAGCATAATTATACCTTTCTTTCATACCCCTGAATTCCTTCTAATGGCTGATGAAACATTTGCAGTTTTCTATCATCGTCTATGAGGGGTATTCCAGAAAGTATTATTCTCTATTGTTCTCTCTGATATTACCGGACCGAAATAAACGTGCATTGGAGCTACTGGCAATACATATGGACCTTATTCATTGACACATTTATGGTGTCCATAAAGTTAGAAAGATGACAAAAGAGTGAAATCCAGGCTCAGGATTATTGGATCCGTGCCCTTCAGCTACCGACCTAGCTTAAACTTTCCATAAAAAAATAAACTCGGGAAAGGAATTAATCTTTCCTAAATGCTTTGCTAAAGTCAGAATAATTTTCAAGGTTCAATAATTTTCACGACTCAGTCAATGATAATTGACTACGAGTTTCTTACGGATTGTCAGTGGTTCCAGGTTCGAGGTTTAGACGATAGAAGTTGATGCCAGAGAAATAAAGGGCATGCAAAGCACGACAGAGGAGCTGGCGCCAAGAGATGGACAACACGTTCGACATGTACGTCTTGGTACTCTTGATCTGCACAAAGCACACATGCATGCACACAAGGAAAGAACCACGTCACCATAGACACGGAGATCAAGTAGAACAAGACCAATAGAGTAACAGGCATTACAATTTTTCTTTGTTTTAATTATATCACGTCATCATTCTGCAACTACGAAGGTGGGTCAAATGAAAACAAGAAAAGAATAATTTTGATAATGCAAATGTATTTTGTCTCTGACAGTGGTACTGATAGGTTGCTTTGGTTCCGTTGGCACCTCTCCGAATGCTCTCATTTACTTTTCAACAGATGCGCCACCATTTTGAATTCACCACATCTGGTGACGCATCAGGAAATTTTGTACCAGATAAGAGATGCAAGCTGTGGTCAGATTTTTGAACCCAGAGGAAGTTGAGGCAGCCAAGATACATCGGACGATAAAGAATATGTAAGGTGGTGAGTGTAAGTCACAGGCCCGTGTGCATGAATGGGTTCAGAAGTTCAGAAACGTGGTCAGTGATCTACGAGGTGCTGCTCGGCCCGGACAGGCAAACCGCGTCGTCACGGCAGAGACGATGTGCGCTGTTGCGGATCTCATTCAAGGCAACAGAGGCATCAATCTGATAGACACGCAACATTTTCAATAATCTGTTCACAGATCGCATTTTTTCTTTGGTGTGAGTTTCCAGATGCGCGACTATTTTGAATTTACTGGGCGACCTCTAGCACCTGTTGAAAAATAAATTGAGCATTCCAAGAGTTGCCAACTGAACCAAAGTGTCAGCCACTGCCAAAGGCAGAACTTACTTGCATTATTAAAATTATACTTTCCTTGTTTTCGTTTGAATCACCCTCGCATATTGGTGCATTCAATTCATATAAATCGGGTGAGGCGTTCTTCAACTGAATATTTGAACACATGGTGACGCAAGAGTTGGATAATTTCAGGATACATGATAGATTATCATCATTCACCACCATGAAAATTTAAATGCACTCACAAAAGCCTGGGCCGTGACAATGCCCACACTGGTGAAGGCCACCGATTTAAATTCGCCGATATTCTTCTCTCCTAGCACTTTGTAGAACCGACTAGGGATCAACCCCACATGGTAGATCACATATTCCTCTTCATAACAAAAAAAAAGTTAACAAACACTCAATAGCCATTAGGACAAGAAAGGAAGAGAAAAACAGACCAAGGAAGGAGAGAAAAAGGAGAGCCAGGAAGAGTGCAAATGTGATGGAGCAGAATCCTGGGAAGAGGATCCTAAGGATGTTGAGGAATCGCTTGAGGAATTCCAAATTGAAGCCATAGTCCTTTTGTTCTGATTTCATCCTCC
Organism: Darwinula stevensoni; assembly: GCA_905338385.1. Lineage (NCBI taxonomy): Eukaryota > Metazoa > Arthropoda > Ostracoda > Podocopida > Darwinulidae > Darwinula > Darwinula stevensoni. The sequence goes on from CAJPEV010000510.1 coordinate 71,256, forward strand.
ACCTTTCTTCTTTTCGCTTCCCTCTTCCCTCCTTTTCGCACTCCTCGGCCGGGACTTCGGAAATCACACCCATCTTCCCCTTAGCACCTACCAGATGGTTTCCCAAGTAGACTGACACATTTAAGCACAATGGTACAATGAACTCGAAGTATTCCACTCCAGCAACTCGAGGTCAACCGGTAGACACATTGCCTGCTTCAGATAAGGAAAATGCCGGGCCGAAGTCTAAGCGAGCTCTGAAAATGCAGTCTTATCAATACTCTTGAGTTCTGGAACGACCGCCGGCTAATCACGGCACCACTTGAAAAGCATGACTTACTTATTTTTATAAAGATCAATCTCCATCTAGAGTCATCAAGTGTATTTTCCAAATCTTGATTTATATTGGTCAGTGATTTCGTCATTTCAATTTTCTTGGTTTTAGTCTTGATAATGTATATTTAGCAAACTCTAAAAAAATATTTTCATTAAAATATCTTGAAAAATAGCAGAGGAAAGTATGCTTAAAATTCTAAAATTATTATTTGCAGGAAAAAACATGTAGGGTTTTGGTTCCATTTCATGATTAAGTATTCACTCATTTAATGCATGTCTTCCCTCATTTTATGGATCATCTGAGTCTTCTCTTTCCATAACTTTTTCTAATAAATTATGGCCATTTTATGAAATGAAATACGTAATATCGAGTTTTTTTTCCAAAATGCAAACCATCGGACAAATATATTAGGTTGGAAAGGAAGTCTTGCAACAACTCTGCGCAAATTTTTCAAAAATTTTAAAACTTTATTGAAATGCAATTTCAGTCTACAATGTAATGACCATTGTTGTCTATTACATGTTCCCAACGCACGGGTAACTGCTCGATGCCCTTTGCCCAGAACTCTGGCGATTGCGAAGCGAAGAAACGGCCATCATTTTCGAGCCGTGCTCGATCGTCGAAGGCCTTGTCCCGCAGGTGATTCTTGAGGGCCCGGAACAAGTGATAGTCGGAAGGGGCCAAGTCCGGAGAATACGCTGGATGGGGTAAAACTTTCCAGCCCAGTTCCGAAATTGTCTGGTGAGTCATCTTCGCAACGTGTGGACGAACGTTGCCATGCGGAAGGAGAACTTAGTCGCGTTTGGGACGCTCTTTTTGAATGACGCCAGCCAACTTCTGAAGTCGAGCAGCGTAGACGACGGCAGTCACGGTGGTACCGGTTGGCAGGAGCTCATAGTACAACATTCCTTCTGAATCCCACCAACGGCAGAGGAGAACCTTCTTCTCGTGGAACCCTGGTTTCGGTTCGTGTGGCGGCAATTCTCCTCGTGGAAGCCACTGACTCTTGCGAGTATGGTCGACGTCGAGGACCCAGCTCTCATCTCCAGTAACGATTTCCTTCAGAAGGTCCTTTCTGTGCGGACGAAGGAGCAGTGATTCGCAGACACTGACACGGCTTGCTTTGTCAGAGTCGCCGAGCCGATGAGGGACCCATGTCGAGTAAACCTTCCGATAGCCGAGGTCGTTCAGATGGTTGCCGATGGCCATATGGGTGACTCCAAGTGTAGTCGCCGATTCGCGAGTGGTGGCGTTCGGCTTCGCGTTGAGGGCGTTCCGCAGGGCTTCGTCATCGACTGTAGATGGACGTCCTGAGCGTGGTCGATCTCCGAAGGTCGTGTCGCCAGATTCCAAGCGTTTCAACCATCGAGACACCGTGGAATAGTGGACGACGTTGCCCTTGAATGCAGCGCAGATGTTGTCCGCGGCGGCTCTCGCAGAGTGTCCTTGGAGGAACTCGTAGTAGAGGATGGGGCGAAGAGTTGCTTCTTCGATCGGAGCCATGGCTGCAAACTAATGGCAGAAGCCGCCTTATATACCACGAGGGCAGAAGCTTCGAGAACATTCCAGCATATACAAATGCAAAGCCCCGCCCATCATTCCTTTGAAAAATTGTATAGTTTTAGAAAGTGTTGCAAGACTTTCTTTCCAACCCAATATATTGTGCCTGAAGTAAACATAACTTAGTAATAAAGGTATGTATTTTCTTGTTCAGAAGTAAACAGAGAAAGAGCAAATAAAATACATTTAAAATGAGTTTTTCTTTCCCTAAAAAAATTTCACAATCTTTGAAAGTGTGGATGCAGCTTCTTTGAAGCAGATGATTTGCAAAAGATGTTTTATGCTGAGGGACAGGAAGCCGACTGAGGATGAGGAGGAGGACAAGGAAAGATAAAAGGAAATTTCCTCGATCCTCTGGGACCCTGAAAGATCCAGAAACGCGACGTTTGTTGGAATTAAATGGTTTTCTTTCACAATGGAAAAAAATAGTCCCTGTGAATGGATATGACGGTCAAATAAGTACTTCCTCATAGACAGCATTGTTTGTAACAGAGCAACAGTTTTGCCTTGCTTTAGTCAATTGATCACTTGAATCTTCGGTGAATCCTCAGAGCTAACTCGCGAGCAGGTAATTTGCAATTGTCCATGCGTGAATACTCATTCAGGAAGTAGTATTCCGACTTGATAAAATATCTGTTCCTGAGACTTGTTTATAGTCAAATCGTAGGCAGGCTCGATAGAGAATCGACGTCGACAAAGATCGAAAGGTATGCTTACGTCGGATGACGTGTCCAATAAAACTCTTGAAGGCAAATGAACGCTGGCACGAAACGCATCCATAATCATCTCGACCTATATGACATTTGCATTCATGTCTCTCACGATTATATGTGTGCAGATGCTAAGGCCGTTCCCGATCCAAAGATTCCGCCGAATCATTACGATGACTCCAATTTCAAGGTTGAGGGCGTGCGGAGCCCCGTAAGGGAGACCCGGAAGACCGAGAGTGCTGAGGAATTCAACCGGAAAGTTGACCTGCTGATCGACATCAAAAACAGAATCGTTCTTAGCAGTGTCGATACTGCGTTAGGTCCGCATTTCGCCTTCCGATCGGTACGACGGGTCCTCATCGACCAAACGGGAGTGCTCATTCCTGAGACACAGAATGACGCGCTTGCTGATCACTTCGACATCCCAGATTTCGAACGATGACCACTATGGGCTCATCTTGATGCAAGTCTCGAAGATTTTCCCGCAAGATGCTTTGCGGACGATTGGTTGACTAGTGATAAGTGAAGCGCAAGTACGAGCCCATGGCTCTGATGTCGTGTAGTTCCGTTGCATGCTATGAAGGTCGAGCACTAAAATGATCATATCTCTGTTGATATTCAAGTACCCAAAATGAAATTTACGGTGTACATAAAGGAGAATATGGCAAAGAATATCCTAAAATTGTTAGCGAAATCGAGTGTGTGAACTTAGGTCCTGGTCAAGTCAAGTTTGAAGATAATTACAGAACCTGTAGGGCAAGGTCATAATTGTTTATCAATGTGTTACATATCATCTGATAGGGAATTTTATAACCTATCCAACGATACCATATTCACGTATTAATTTCATTATTGAGAGAGTTATGATGAGAATTGTGATCTCTGGGATCGAAGTGCCCCAAAACTGTCGAATTTTTTATTCTCTGTCATTCTCAGAATACATAATACATGGAGCTGAAATTTGCTGTTATTTGTTTTCTCAATAGGTACTATGAGCATGCCGAATAGAAATTGGAGGGGGTCGGGGGAAAAAGTGTACGGATTGACATGGAATCACCCTTTGTATCTTTATCATCGACCGCCTTGAATTTCGCTTGCTTCTGTTGTGAATGATGTTTCTCAACCATTGAGTGTCTGCTGTAGCCGGATGACCTCTTTTACGATGCGAAGGACGCATAGTCCTCGGCACACTGAAGGCATTAAGACCAAGCTGCTTTTGAGATGTCACAAACACGAACTCCTTGAAGATGCAGTTCAGCAACAACAGCATGCTGACCTTGATTAGTCATAATTTGGTTGAGTTACGACTGATCTCGATGAAATTTCCAGTAAATTATAGAAAGAGATGGATTTTAAAAATTGCCTAAAAATAAATAAAAGCATACATAATTTCTCATCATAAACTTTTCAAAATTGCTAAAAGAACTATTGTTGCACCCTCTATATTTCACCTGATTTATTTGCTTTCTACCGAGGTGACTGCGATACGGGAAAACAATACTTTGATCAAAAGGTTCAGAGACTGAATTTTTTATCATGCTGTGGTGACTCTTTCTATCTCCTGATGTAGACCTTCGAAGTAGTCCTCTTTGGCATCTACACAATTTTTGTAGTGGTTCATCCTCTGCGGCAAACATCGCTGGTACTCGCATTTTGGAATCGAAGGCAGTGCTCGCTTCTCGTTTGTAATGCTTCTTTGACTCTCCTAAAATCTCCTTCCTTTCCCCAGTATTTAGCTGAGGGAACCAGATGAAATCATTGGGAGGCATGTCTGCCCATTAGAGTGGATGATGAAGCATGGAGATTGCGGAGTGGATCAGACATTCAAATCAACAGCGTGAGCTATACTGGGTGTTCCAACGAATCGTAACGATTTGATTTGGGAATAACTTTTTTAATTCTGCACCGATTCTGACCGAATTTAAAAATTTTATAGAGCGTTTCGAGAGAATTTAACTGACAGCTGTTGAACTCAAACGAATAAATGAGAAAGAAATTAAACGGTTCTCATGAAGTACCCTTTTCATCGAAAAATAAGGTATGTTCCACAACAAATCAAATACCATTTATTGAAATGATGAAATCACGGTAAGGAAGAAAAGCGATTTGTAACGCATCTCTCTCAGATCGGCAAGGCCTTGAATGGTCGTTGAAAGCCAAGGCCATATTCATCAGCGGATTCAGATAAGGCCCATTAAGTGACTCCCGAAGACGGACGTTCCGGCGAGTCGAATCGCGTCGATTCGCGCCACCGCGCACGTGAAAATGCGCTTTTAAAAATCTTTGCCGATCGATCATCACCGATGGACTTCGGCATCTCCCATCACGAAATTCTGGCTGGAATCTTCGTTGTTGGCTCTTTCCAAAACGTATTCCATGCATCTTAACTCAGAGACGGTAGGCCCTTACTCCTTTCGAGCTTGAATATAACCAAAGATGGCAGTTTCTCCCCAAATGTCACTTTTCTCTCTAGGGCAAAATTTGTGACAACATTCCTAGAGAGTCGCTTCAGTTAGAACGCCAGAATTATGAGATTTTCCGTAACTCTTAGAGGAAATAATGTATGCATTTCTTTCAGCAAATTTGAAACTGAAGCGCGACCATAGCTTCACCAATTCAGCTGGAAGTGACTCTCTGATGTCTCGTGAGAATGAGGACCCAGCCTTTGTAGGTATATCTGGGGCTGTAGAAAGGAGTTGTCCATCATAGTTGTTGGTTGTCTGAGAGAAATTTCGAGGTCAAAATAGTGTCACGAGACTGAATGGCAAGGCTGAATTCCGACACCTTATTTTAAGATTTATTAGGACCACTTCATTATATGGTGGTGAGGAAATTATACAAGTGAAAAGAATAAGGCTCCCAAAACCCCTCACCTCGATTGCAGAGGTTATCGTTTACTCATTCCTGGGTTTGCTTGTAGTATTTTTTACTTTAGAGTGAACTGGACTTCATCATCAGCACAAGTAGTAGCGGATCTTTAAGATATATCCTTAAGCATGACAGATCCATGGAATAACTTGACAACATACGAAATGCAGCAAACAGAAGGACCGTAGCAGTGAATTGTATGCAGAACTCTTTGTATTCGTGGCAACGAGCTTGAGTTATGAAGGCTGGAGTTTTCTACATCGAAGAGGCATATTACTTATCGATTCTGACTTTAGCATGTCGACTTCTACTTGGAAAATGGACTGATATATCTACGGCTGAGGGTAAGAAATGTTCACAGAGCTATGCCTTAAATTAAGAATTAAATTAGATAGATAGAATTAAATACACCATGCAGAAAATTATAGTGTATTATAATATATTGCATATAATTTATTAATATTAATGAGCATCTCAACGTGTTTATAGCCAGGATATAGACTTCCAACTTTCTGGTCTTAGTTTGATGTCCATTCTCCAAACTGAATATATTTCACAATATATGCTTTCATACGTTTACAAATTGAATCTAGCATGTACAAAAATAATCCCTGCTACAGTGTCGTGCTGCGTAAAGTGGCGACTGGAGTGCAAGGATTAAAGCTAATGTCTCAAAAAGCCTCAGACCCCTCATTGATTTGCATCTCGGGGGAGAAAAATTGCTTGAATGAAACGGTTGACTGTTGGTGCATTCGTCGGGCTCTTCGTCGTATATAGATGAAGAACACCATACACGACACAAGAAGGAAAGCCACAATCACCGGAGCAATCACCCAAGTCGATTGTCCCGTTCCGGAGGATTCATCGTTGAAGCTCATAGGTTCACTCCTGGGGATTGGACGCTCGCTCGTAGTAGTTTTACGTCCGGTCGTAGTGATTGGACGTGTGCTTGTAGTGCTTGGACGTGTGCTTGTAGTGCTTGGAAGTGTGCTTGTTGTAGTTGAACCTTCGCCTGTTGTGTTTGGACGGATGCTCGGAATTGGACCAGTTGGAATCGGGCTCATGTCAAGGGACAGAAATCTTGACCAGGGGCTCGTTTTGAATTCTGGTTTTAGCTATAGAAAAAAAAAATTCATTCACTAAAAATAATAACGAACGAATCAACAAAACAAGAATAATCACAACAAAGATATTTCGCTAGCAATGAAGTCTTTTTTCAGTCAACAGAAAAATGCATTTCTTAGCTATCTCTCATGAAGTAGGAGATAGTGAGGAAATGCATTTTTAACCGTATGGCTTTAAAGCTCAATGTAAAAATGAAAAAATAATTTTTTTTTCAGTTGTCTCATAATAAATACCTATGACCGCTCGCAAGGTTGTGAAAGCCTGCGATCTCTGTGCTGGGTGAAGTGTCTGGGCCGCATGCTGGGAACCAAGAAGCAGTGGCAGTATTGATGCGAAAAGGTCGTGACAACCCTAATCCCTAATCCTCTTCTTTATATCCTAGGCAGTGCATTTTGCCGGGGACAGGTGGTCTTCAGAAATGACCTCTTCTCGAAGTAGGAAGTCTTGCTATTTAATTGAAGTTATAGATATATAATATGCATTTTCCTCCCTATATTCCGCAGTCCTCAACGTAAATTCAGGTCCAAGATCCAAAAAGTAATGACTCAATGGAAAAGATGAGGTAAGCAAGTTCCTCTCAGAGAAGGTGGATAGAGGTTATCACCTTTTTCTTTGGGGGGGGGGCAGTCTAGCCGTGGCTACATTGTAACTACTACTGAGTAAAATCAGAAATGGGGACAGGATGTATCTGAAACTGTCAGGAATGGATACGGATATAAAAAAAGAGAGAACGTGTAGAACGTCGGATATAGCATTTCACCTGTCACACGACCCTGATAGAGGTTTGCGCTTCAAGATCCAAGAAGGCTCCTTCTTTCAGACACTTATCCTACACTTAAAAACTCAAAACAAATTTATCCGACAAATGATTGTGAATTTAGTGGGAATTTTAGCATGATAGAGCTGCAGAGTTGGTACTCATCACCCGGACAGCTAAAAGAGTATGAGGATAGAATAAAGGGAACACTATTTTAAAGAAATATTCGAGAATTTTCGGATAAAGTCTGTAAAATATAATAAAATTTCTGCAAAACCCTCTCCTATAAATCCTTATCACTCTTATGCTGAACTATTCGGCCATATATATTTTATCTCATTCCTTGTGATTTTAAAGAGAAATCCGGTTCAACATATGATGAAAATGTCGGCGGAGGAGAGTTAAATAAAATCACTACATTACCTATGGAAAATTTTAGGTGATGAAATGGATCCTTGGAATATGTATGAAAACGGAACTATGCCGTATATATTACAGAAAGAGCCGGCGGAACGATACAAACTGATGAGAAATGTTACATAGCGATTCCGCAATCCTCACTCTAGTGCATAAGTCCTTCGTTACGTTTTCATATAGTATTGGATCTTTGCTCACATACAACTTAAGATTCGGTTTTAGAACTCTTTTATGGACCCATTTGAGAAGGGAACTCGGCATAGAAAGACTTCAGGTACTGCTGACCTGAGAATTGGACACAAACCAAAAACCTAATACTTTAATTTGAAGAGGTCAAAAGCTGTGGTGGTGTTGCTGGTGGCCGTGGCTGTCACCCCCACGTGCGGGCCTACGATGCAATGCCATTCTAGGTCATAGGCCAAGCCATCACATACTTTAATTTGAAGAGCCCGAGAGTTGTGGTGGTTGTCACCCCGGCGCGTGAGGCCTACGAGACTATGTCTTTTCATGACATAGGCTAGGCCATCCACCCCTCAAAGCGCTAGGTCCATGGGGCTATGCTATACTAGGCCAAAGGCTTGGCCATTCAGCGCACTTAGCGCCAGGTCCATCGAACTATCAATATATCAACCTCAGCCAAAGACTTTGGCTCATCCTATTATTTCCATAGGCTGCATACTTAGTAACACCCTTTTGCCTGACACAGCTAACTGAATGCTTGTCACGCTTTCACTGATCGACTGGAAGTTCTTCATTTGAATACATTCCTTGCTGAGGTGTTTTTTTCTGTATTTATTTTTTTCCCGTCAGGTCAGACGTCGCGGTTCGCGCCATCGCTTCCACGCAATAGCTTTTTGTTTGCGTTTCATGTCATGACCGATTTATTTGAGTTCTCATGATTAATGAAGTCAAAATAATAGTCTAAAATGTCTTTGTTTCAAATGTCGTGCAAAAGAGGTGCACCTTCTATCAAAATGGTGGCGATTTTTGCAATGTGAGGTTAGACGCGAAAAATAAATGTTGAAGCAGGTCCCACAGGACGGCGATGAGGCAGTTGTTGCTGGTAAAAAACGATTGGTGCTGGCGCGGAAACAACGTTTGCGAGACGTCACCGCCACGCTTCACGGATTTAGCCAAGATCGGCATTACCGATCTTAGTCACTACTTGTCGTTCGTCTGCACGCATCCCGGCGAGTCTGGCGACTTGTCGTTCAGGGAGCGAATGCTGAGCTTCGGAATAAGAGAGCCGTGCTGCCTGCTGAGCAACTTGATGCAAGGAACGCAGCACTCAGGTGTCAGGCTGCCAACAATTGAACCCGATCCCCCTGCTTGCCGGTCAGGTGTGCTGCCATTACACCACGGAATTCTGGATGTTATGCCTCTCCATGTCATCTCAATCACTACAGTCGTTTGCTGCAGCGAGCTCTGCCAGGCTGGACATTTTGATGTAGGGAGGAGGAATTTGTTTCACAACGGAAAAATGCTCCTGCTGCAACTCACACTTTACCCTGAGGCTCGGAAAGTGCTGCAGTGACCACGATTACACCGCCGCTCCGTAAAAGTCCTAAATCAAAAATCGTAACACGGCGTGTACGCGGTTAAAGGAACTGTGCTAAAGTCGAACAAGTTCTTGGAAGTTTTCTGGTCCAGAAACAGTGGTGTCTGTGCCATAAGCTTATGCTTATAGCCCATGAGCTAATCGGTGATGCAAGAGTATCGAATGGCTGGGACCTGCTAATCCGAAGCGTTCACAATGGCGATTGTGGCAATGAGCTCGAATAACATGCTGAATGTGTTTAGGATCAAAATCTCCCTCTGTACTGTAAGCTGTATGTGCATAAATCTAATGAAGCGGTTCAGTTCCGAATAGGCAATGCGAAGAAAAGATGATGTCATGAAGACGATATGCTCATAATAGACTATTCAAATTACTGCCTATTAGACGGCCAGCGTAGCGGTCGCAGGCCGCTAGTCCTATTTGAATGCATTTCGCGCAAGTTGCAGTGACCTCGTTGACTCAATGAATCTCGAATGTCATCGTAAATAGACCCATTCCGAAGGTTTCATTTAGTTTCTTGCAGTTTGTCAGCGTTTGGGAAGATGCTACGCTGCGATGCTTGTCCTTGCTTGTGAGAGGTCGTCAGTTTGCCGGAAATGGATCGAATCATCGATCAATGTGCGCGTAATACGCCTGAATTAGGAGGAAAATCCATGTACGAAATATTTTCAGGAGCAAGATGCGTCGAGTGACAAATGAGGAAGAACTTTCTGCAATGGAAAGGACCTTCAGGTGTAAAGGTTAACAGCTATTGCTTGCTCGCTTTCGTCTGAAAGATCTGCAGCAGCATTCACGGGACGCTTTTGCCAAAAGCCGGCATGAGATCATAACATCTCTGGTTTATTAAGGATATTCGTGCTAATGTTAAAGTTTTTGGTTTCCCATAAATTTCTGAATTCGAGTCCATTGTGATAGGCTAAAACAGAGGGTGAATAATGTTTCACCCGCTTCAAAACTATTAACTTGTCTTCTTGCATATCGTACCGAAATACCCAGCATGTCTGCTAATGAATTATTCGGGAGGAATTGCAGCTGTTCCCTTCAAGGTCCCCGTTCGTCTGATACTGTTGAAAGTCGACCAGGAACGAGATATTATTTCAGAACCATCAAAGGAAAAAGTTCCAGATGATCAAGAGTTTTGAATCATATATTGCGGTCAGGAATGGCCCCGTGTCACTGTTCTTTCTGGACGCGTCTGCAGAAGCAACGCTGCCCTCTGAGGCGAGACTTGAAGCACAATAATCCTTCGCCTGGGGCTGAGGCATAGTCTTCGAAACTATCGTTTAAGTTGTGGACAAGATTCGGAAGCGAAAGCTCTCATTTTAGCGAAGGCATGGAAATCGCATGACTACACATTGAGCAAAGTGTGTTTTCCAAGCTATATTTTTTATTACATTTTAGGTAGCAGCATGAAACCGCGGCGTGAATTGTAAATATGTAGACACTAATGAAAATCCGAATAACTTAGCTATAGGGAGACGCTATTACAATTTTAGCAAACTGTCAAGAATCTATGCTATAAAGTGTTACTGATCTCCCGAGTTGCATCCGGCCCTCCTGTGTTTTTGGGTGTAGAGTCCCGATGCATTGACGACGCCTTTGGTGACTTGATTGGCGGATGTACGGTAGGACACGTCAGTGAAATTTGCTTTCTCTGTGTAGGTCTTCCTGTTGGAGGGGATTGCTCGGCTGAAGCGAGCGCGAGAGAGTGCGTGAATAACTCGGTCTGCGCAGGAACTATATATGATCAACATTGCGAATGCAGAGCAGGGTTCGTGGAAGATGGATATTTCTGCAGTGAGTCTTCAACCCTCGCAATCTAATATGAACATATGACAATCAAGTCGGAATGATTACATTAACCCCTTAATTCGTCGTGAGATATGTTTTTGTATCGAGAAAGTCTCGTCATGGATGCGTATTAGCGCGTTAAAAGGAACAAATTGAAATAAATATGTAGCCGAACTTCAACGAGAAAAATTCACTCTTTCCTCCAAACTTGACTCAAGGACGTGACATGCTCCGAATTTCGAGCTAAAAGAAGACGGTACCGTTGCTTATTGTCAATATGTAATTATCGAGTGTTTGAGAGGATCAGAAAGCACGGGCAGGTTCTCCTAGCGCGCTCAGGAATCTCTCTCTCCCCCCACCCTCTCCCCGCTCTGGCCATTCCCCCAGTTCCGGCCACCGTATCTGGCACTATTAACTTCGCTTCCCACATCCCTCCCCCTTTTTGAACTCATTTTTACAAGTGGACCCTAATAATGTCACCCATTTCTGACTTATTGATGAACCTGATGCATTCACTGAACACTCAACAGTACATTGAATGCTCAACTGGAAGCTTCACCGAAACCTGATTGGAGGATGTCGTCATTCGATGACAATTTAAAATTTGTTTCTCTCTTGGTCTATTGCCTCACCTTTCAAAAGTTGAAAAGTAAAGAATAACTGGCATGAAATACGATATGTACGTACTAAAACGAGTTACTATTAAGGTCACCATTCGCATTATTTTTATATCAGATATTGAGGGGAGGGAGGGAGATGCGTGCATACAAGCTAGTGCCTAAGTAACGTCAACTGCATGAAGAATCAATGCAATTGCAAAGTGGTATTTGTGGTGGAAGGAGGACTCTGCAGTGAGTAATCATCACGTTCCAAGTTACCGTTCCAATCAATAATATTCGTAAGACATTGCCGTGACATCACTGAGTTATTGGGACAAAAATAGGGATCATGGGGCTTCAAGGTTATATCTACACTCTTAGAAAAAGGGGAGCGATTTTTCTCAAAAAAGAGAGCAAAATAGCTAACTCCAGTTTCACCCCCCTTTCACTCTGGGAAAGGAACAAATTTACTCCATCATGAAGGAGTAAAATTGCTCTCCTCCTCCGTGAGTAAAAACGCTTCCATCAGAAAGTGATAGNCTCTGGGAAAGGAACAAATGTACTCCATCATGAAGGAGTAAAATTGCTCTCCTCCTCCGTGAGTAAAAACGCTTCCATCAGAAAGTGATAGGGATGTCGTGCAAATGCGAAAAATTCCTTATATACTCTGTGTCGCTATCTCTCTCGTACATGCGTTGACCTACCTCTGACTGCACTGATTACATCACACGTCAGAGGGTGGACCACCTCTTATTGGCTCCGTGGAGTAGTCCGGGATATCTGCCCTTATCACCTGATTTAATTAATGTACGAGGGATTGAAGTTCACAGTCACTCTCTACGCATTATAGATCTCCTATGCGGATAAGATCACCTGCGTTCCAAGGGGGTTCTCAATAGGAATATGAGCTTGTTTATGGCATGGACTCTATGAGTACGTCTTGAATATGTGGATAACAAATGATGAAGTGTCCGTGTTTATTGTTTCCTATAATGAGACTAGGTGAGACATATGGCAAGATACTAAACAATCCTGCGAGGGACGAATCCAGGGAAAGAGGGAAGGGAACTTCTGTGTACTGTGTGAAAAGCGAGACCCTTATCTCCATCTAGTGGCCTGGCGAAGAACTTCAAGGTGTTCACTTCAATACGAGCGATGAGGGAGCATTTGGTGAGCAATAAGAGAGTATATTCGAAAAGCTCATGGTGTGCTCACTTTTTACTCCCCAAATGCTCGGAATTTTCTAAGAGTGTACTGAAAGAGTTCATTGGAGCTCTCAGGATTTTGTTTGGAAAGGGATTCTTTATATTAAGATTATTGGACTGGTCGCAAAAATACGTGGCCATAGCGTATTTTGCACCACAATCTGAATCATTCCCACAAGTTCTCAATACCTGTATCGTTTTTCCTCCTCCTCTTTCAGGAACCATGAATGCGACCGAAAAGCCCCAGGGATTCCTGGACGAGTTCTGGGAGCAGGTAAGTAAATCCCTCGTACAGTGAAATGTCTCAATCAGTGCTTTTAACGATATTTGGTATTAGTAGCAATATTGATTTGGTGAAGATATACAGCAATGAGGCTTCATCAGAAGCTCGACACTTTCTGCAATGTCTTCATCATGCAGTGACACCGGGGCACTCAATAACCATTTATTTATTTGCTAGGTATTTTTTTTTAGCTATTTATTAATTTATTTAGTTGTATGTCATTTCCTTTTTCATCGCAGAATTCTAAAATGAATAAGTCTTACCGCGAAGGAGCACGAATCGTTACACATTGGTCTCACTGGAAGCCCATTTTCTCGAGAGCATCTGTTCAGCCTGGTCGAATACACCTCTAAAAATCTAGAAAGTTCACATTCGAGAACAGATACAACTCTAAGATTGTAACAGAAACAGCATTGATGAATCAAATGAAATCTGCACAGCTGGAAGATGCAGATCCACTGCAGCTGCTAGACGACCTAACAGAAGTGGTCTTGGAGAAAGGGGAACTGACGGGGGACGAGATCGAGGACATGGTGGAATTTATCTTCCCCCTCTTCTCCAAGTTCGTCCGCAGCCTTGGCAATTACTCCTCACCACTTGACAGAAGCAAGAAGTTCCTTGTGAATTACAGTCAGTGTATTGAAGAGGTGCTCGTCTCCTTCGATGGATGGCTCGATTTGACTCAGGTAATTATTTTCAATTAAGCAGACCTCTCTGTTATCTCGTCGCTTGTGCAATTATATAAGTTGGTGCAGAGGTCCTGTGACCTTTACGATATCCCATTGATTGTTTCGCATAGAAGTCTCGAACGAAAATCTTTGGAAATCTAACGTCAATCCTTGCCGCCTGCGGACTGCCGTTGTTGGATAAACTCTTCGTCGACCACAAAATCGAGTTGGAGTTTAAGAAGTCCACGTCCGTCCTTACGGTTGAGGTTCGGAGCGGGGAGAGAGGAACCTTGCTCGACGATATCGTTTTTCCCTCGGCGGGAAGCGACACGTACTTGACCGTGCCGGCAAGTTTTCAGGAGGATGACGGTGGCGACCATTACTCCTACGTCGGCGCGCTGTATCAAGTTCGAGATATGGATGCATTGCTTCCAGGAAATCAAAACTCGTCAGTTTAAACTTTGTGATTCATTGGAAGACGGATCGAAAAGACATTGTTCGCTAATGATAAACCATCGAGAAAGGATTCTGTTCAACAGGAATCTTAAAAAAAGAATAATTTAGCCGTAGTTACTTTCAGATCTGCAGAAATAAAAACAATGTCTGCTCATTTCAGGTTTGGAGGTAACAATGCGGTGAATTCAGGACTGCTTAGCTTCTCTGCGAAGGCCAGGACGACCATCAACCTAACCCTTCCGGCTACCCTGACCTTTCGAAACACCAGGTCACCACGCTCTCCGCCTTACGAAGAAATCTGGCGGCACATTCACGACGGAGAGGAACCCACCTTCATCCCTCAAACCCATCGGTGCACCTTCTGGAACTTCAACGCATCGTGAGGACGGTCCCGGAACGTCGTCTACAGATTTTGCTTCGCAGGAACTCTGTAACTTCTCTTTTGCAGAGTTTGGGACACGGAGGGTCTTCGCGAGGTTTCGTCGGATCACGACATCACAGTCTGTCAGTCGAACCACCTGACCAATTTCGCAGTTCTCATGAGCATCCACGGCTACGTGGTGAGTTCATACTTGAACTTTTTTATTTTGCCTGTAGCCTCCATTAATGCGGCGTGATGCACTCATTGCGTTGTGATTCACTAATTCGGTGCTGATGTAGAAGTGAATATCAAAGCGCAGATTGCATTCGAATGCCAAGCATGATGTTTCCAAATGACTGAAAAAGTAGAAAAATTGTTCAGGGTCGCGGTTGGGTGCTGGAACTATTGACGATGACGTTGCTAATCTGCTCCGTGATATGCCTTGCAGTGGCAATCGTCATCTTTCAGCAGAGCAAAAACAAGTAGGTAACAGTTTCTGTATCAACCATTGTTTTTCTAAAGACGTAACCGCTCACTTTTGTATTTTCTCAGGATGAACAGAGCAAACATATTATTGAACTTACATCAGCAGCTTTGTTTCTGGTTGCTGATCGGTTATATTCTGGTGTTTCTCGTCATCGACCGCCGCTTCTTCCCGTTGTCGACGGTAAAGACGCACACGTTCTTTCGCGCAGTTTTAGCACCTAACGACGCTCTTGTCTCCGTCGACAGAGAGGATGCGAGGTGGCAGCTGTTTCCCTTCACTTTGCCTTCCTCTGTGCCTTCACGTGGATGGCTCTGGAAGGATGGCGCTTGCGAAACCCTACCGCGAGGAAGCAGGAGGGGAGAAATGAGTTTAGATACTACCTCGCGGTAGGGTACGCGGTGCCGGTGGGGATTGTGGTCATCACGGCTGGTGTGGCCTTCGGAACTGGGGCACGTGGGTACGGCGAGGGAGAATTGTGAGTTTCACTTCGACTCCATTCTTTCTCGGCGCATTGGTCGAGTCAATTGATAAAAAGCGCATGGATTGAGTGGATTCGTAGGAAGATTTTAGGGGAGATAGTGGAGAGGTTCTGCAATATTGTGGACATGTGCATAACGGGTAATTGTAGTGAACAAAGTGTTCGGTTGTGTGCTGAAGTTGAAAATCTGACAATTTAAATTTTGAGGATCTAATGAAGTGGCTCTTCATTTTTTTTCATGCCATTGCGAAAATGCTTTGCATGAGGAAGTTTTCAGGGATAAAATTAATTTTTAAGGTGTGAGAAGTGTTCAGAATCCTAACTGCAAGATGATGTGTGTTTCCTGGATTCAAAAATCTATAATTTCATATTGTCTCCCTTTCATACATCGTGTTAAATACTGTACATAGTACATGTAGTACATGTATATGAACAATTTGGCGTTCAAGGCACTGGGTGTGATGGAGAACAATAGGAACCACCGAAGTACCTTCATTCCAGATAATGAACTCTCAGTTGTTATGTTCTACATAATAGAATTCCAGGATATATCTTCTTTCCACACATTTTGATTTTGAAGAGCTGGAATACGAGAGCATACCTTGGTTTCACGTTTTAGTTGCTGGCTATCCTCACCGGGTTACATCTGGGCATTTGCGGTTCCAGTCCTCCTGGTCGTCGTTGCCAACTCAATAATTCTGTTTCGGGTGGTGGACGCTGTGAACATACCTTGGTTT
This sequence comes from Darwinula stevensoni, assembly GCA_905338385.1. Lineage (NCBI taxonomy): Eukaryota > Metazoa > Arthropoda > Ostracoda > Podocopida > Darwinulidae > Darwinula > Darwinula stevensoni. The sequence continues at coordinate 87,632 of CAJPEV010000510.1, forward strand.
CACGATTTAGTTGCTGGCTATCCTCACCGGGTTACATCTGGGCATTTGCGGTTCCAGTCCTCCTGGTCGTCGTTGCCAACTCAATAATTCTGTTTCGGGTGGTGGACGCTGTGAGACGGCAAAAGAGGAATCTAAGTGTGATGCGGAGGCATCAGTCAGGAGGGACACAACTGTAAGTATGCTGAATATGTCCTGCCATCGAAAGCTTCAGGTGAGCAGCTAGACAGATTGTGATGCAGGGGCAGCGCGATGCGGGTATTCTCCCTCACGATTCTCCTCGGATGCGGCTGGCTGCTGGGGGTCCTGCAAATGGAGGTCTCGCCGATCTTCGCTTACTTCTTCGTCATCGTTGGCTGTTCGCAAGTGAGGGAAGGTTCTTGGGCAATACAAATGTTTGCAGTTGAGTAGATGAAAAGTACCTTTTTCCCTTGCGAAAATGTTTTTGCAAACCGTTTGGAAGCGCTCGGTGGCGAATTAAATATCGAATTCGAACCCTCCCTTCCAAGCTTGAAGAGAGTAGGCAGAGCTTGCAAAGTACGCAAGGAAGCTCATGTTTTCGGACCTGAAAAACTATCCTGTTAAGAGATAGATGCTACTGCGATTTGTCTCGCTTAGTGTATAAGGTGATATAATTATTTATACTAGGCAAGAAACTGTCGAGTTCTAAAAGGAGTGAGACCAGCCTTTATCAGGTGAACTGAGAGATGAAGTCCGTCTTGCCAGCGCTGTCAATAAGTTATAAAATGCGTCTTCAGCTCTGGATAGTGCGAAGTGTACTGGGTATGTGCAATAAACATGGAAACAGTATACTACTTAAAAGCTAATCGAGGGCATGGCTGACGTTATGCGCCTATGTTTTGCAGACATTTTGCTGATTGTATCCCTTAATGAAATGTATATCCGCCTACTAATGACGTGTGAATATTGTTTGTCACGTTAGTCAGATTCATCCCTCAGAGTTATTGAAAGTGTGTGATGACAATTTTCGGTGACGCGCGCGATATAAATCATTTTCCCCAGGGTATCGGGATCTTCATATTCTACTGCTACAGAAACCCAAAAATGAGAGAAATCCTGATGAGCTACGCGCACACCATCCTATGCCACAAGCCCACAAATATGACTAGTAGCGTTCCAAGCAGGAAGGCAGGGAAGAGCGAGATGAGGGAAGGAATCGGGACGCCACATTGAGCCCTCAAACGGTCACGTCTTCTGATTAATATTTCTGATGCAATTCACCCCTTTTGTCGATATAACTTTTTTTTTCAGAAACAAATTTGGTCAGTAAACGGATTCTTCGCTGTCATTTTAAATTGTTGTCTATTAAATATTAAGAAATGGTCAAGTGAGAATGTCATTCTTGTAAATTGACGCAATAAATTAGTTTGACATTCCATGACCAACCCCTTCTTCTGGGCCCTTTGCCAACAACGTTGCATTCCACGAATAAAATCTTTCTGCAACGTGTAGGCAGAAGTTCATCTTAGCAACTTCGTTCACGTCGCCTCTAGTAAGGCAAAATGCATTTATCTGCTTCGTGAGGATCAGCTCCTACAGCTACTCTGTAAATCCTACCGTTTAAGAACCACTCATGGTATGACGGCTCCACGGCATGTAACCAAATGCATACCATACCTACTTTTAAGTTGGATACCCTGTATATAGTGAGGCTTATTTAGAATTTGCGCATGTCATTCAAGAGTAGATTAATTTGCAGCTAAAAAATCATGATGGTAATTGGAAGCGTCATTAATTGGAATTTCGGCAGTGATTTTGAAAAAAATGTCTGAATTCGCTTAGAAAGAAGAAACTCTACAAAAAGTTGTTGGATCTATTCGAATCAGGGTAGCTTTCAGAAGTAAAAAGTCATTCAGCCAGCATACTGACTGCTCAAAATGAACAAGTGAAAATATTTTCTAACTTTCACTCATCATCTTTAAAATTTTAAACTCAAGGGATTATGTAATTAAGCCAGATATTTATTTAAATTTTTGGCAAAAAAATGTGAGTTCGATCTCAAATAAATAGAATGCATTGAGTACCTTTGTTTTTTCACCATACAAGCGATAGGAACGAAGTACACGTCATATCGAAATTAGGAATCCCCCTCTCGAAAATAGGTGCACTATACCTCACTGGNTCAGGTGAACTGAGAGATGAAGTCCGTCTTGCCAGCGCTGTCAATAAGTTATAAAATGCGTCTTCAGCTCTGGATAGTGCGAAGTGTACTGGGTATGTGCAATAAACATGGAAACAGTATACTACTTAAAAGCTAATCGAGGGCATGGCTGACGTTATGCGCCTATGTTTTGCAGACATTTTGCTGATTGTATCCCTTAATGAAATGTATATCCGCCTACTAATGACGTGTGAATATTGTTTGTCACGTTAGTCAGATTCATCCCTCAGAGTTATTGAAAGTGTGTGATGACAATTTTCGGTGACGCGCGCGATATAAATCATTTTCCCCAGGGTATCGGGATCTTCATATTCTACTGCTACAGAAACCCAAAAATGAGAGAAATCCTGATGAGCTACGCGCACACCATCCTATGCCACAAGCCCACAAATATGACTAGTAGCGTTCCAAGCAGGAAGGCAGGGAAGAGCGAGATGAGGGAAGGAATCGGGACGCCACATTGAGCCCTCAAACGGTCACGTCTTCTGATTAATATTTCTGATGCAATTCACCCCTTTTGTCGATATAACTTTTTTTTTCAGAAACAAATTTGGTCAGTAAACGGATTCTTCGCTGTCATTTTAAATTGTTGTCTATTAAATATTAAGAAATGGTCAAGTGAGAATGTCATTCTTGTAAATTGACGCAATAAATTAGTTTGACATTCCATGACCAACCCCTTCTTCTGGGCCCTTTGCCAACAACGTTGCATTCCACGAATAAAATCTTTCTGCAACGTGTAGGCAGAAGTTCATCTTAGCAACTTCGTTCACGTCGCCTCTAGTAAGGCAAAATGCATTTATCTGCTTCGTGAGGATCAGCTCCTACAGCTACTCTGTAAATCCTACCGTTTAAGAACCACTCATGGTATGACGGCTCCACGGCATGTAACCAAATGCATACCATACCTACTTTTAAGTTGGATACCCTGTATATAGTGAGGCTTATTTAGAATTTGCGCATGTCATTCAAGAGTAGATTAATTTGCAGCTAAAAAATCATGATGGTAATTGGAAGCGTCATTAATTGGAATTTCGGCAGTGATTTTGAAAAAAATGTCTGAATTCGCTTAGAAAGAAGAAACTCTTGTTTTTCAACAACCTAGATAAGCTTAGTCCCATCGAAAGTCTTCATTTTTCAGTAAGTCGGTCGTATGACTGACGAGTTTTACTTGTTCACTTTTATAAAAGATTGAAAGTGAGTAGTAGAAATTTATTTTAAACTCAAGGGATTATGTAATTAAGCCAGATATTTATTTAAATTTTTGGCAAAAAAATGTGAGTTCGATCTCAAATAAATAGAATGCATTGAGTACCTTTGTTTTTTCACCATACTTCGCTATCCTTGCTTCATGTGCAGTATAGCTTTAATCCTTAGGGGGAGAGCTTTTATCCACGTGATATGGAGTGACCGTTTTAGAGGAAAGGGAATCTGAGGTCTTCACGCTTATAGCATTTACATTCCTGTCCGTCTCTGAAGAACCATCGAAGCCGATGATGAGCAACAAGGCCACACGGCCAATGAGTGCCTACGATAGATATTTCCATGCCGAGTGGAAAATTCCCTCGAAATTTGGCCAATTACTAAACGTCGATTCCCTTCCCAAACCAAATCTTCTTGTGACCAATGTTAATGTCTCAGGTTAAAATTATTTTGACTGAGAGGATGGAAGTCGAATCGCTGAGTGATTTCTCTGAATTTACTACATATGGGAAAAAAAAATATTGCACTGGGTTTTGGGATCTAACTTCCTTTACCAAGTAAAGAAAAATAGATCTTATAATGCCAAACGTATGAATGAGAATGCAAGAGGCTTGAGATTCTATTGTGCCGCGACGATGGATCCCTTTCTGTTCTCATGACATGGTCTCCAAGAAATATATTTTAAATCGGTGGCGGATTTCCTCATGCTTCACCGAATCTTTTTGGCTAGATAAGGTATAGCATGTTGATAGCGTCTTTTACTGATTTAGGAAACGCAGTTCCGGAGTTAACAAAATATCTTATCTACGTTATTACTTGATAAGCCGAAACCGATAACGAGATACTGTATACATAACTCTGGGAGTGAAAGAATGACTCGGAAACCCTTGTGTGCCGTGCATATTATGATAGTCCTCCGATATCTTGAGTTTGGCAAACACTCAACGGAGATCAAAGCCCCTGCATGCTCACTAGACGAGTGTTTTTTGCAAGCATATTGCCAGACGGTACAAACAGCGATTGATTCATGAGGGTTATTCGAAAGTATCTTTACTTGAGTTCAAACGCCAAGATTGCCATGATACTCAATGAGGGCTTTTGAGTTCAATTGAAGGCCAATAGATGTCACTGATGTCGTGAGGTCAAGTTGAGGCTGCTATTCATAACGTGGGTGGAAGTCGTCAAAATGTCAACCGGACTCGAAATTTTTTCTCGCATTGAGATACTGGAATGTAATCCCTTTTTCTTTCTTTTTTGGGGCCCCCCCCCCCCCCCCTTGGGGGGGGGGGGGGTGGGGGGGGGGGGGGGGGGTGATGAATAGTCTTCTGACTGAAGAAAAATTCATCCGGAAATCGTTGCAGTTTATAGACAGAATGTCATGTCTTGTCAAAAAGTGGCGGAATGGCGTTGACAGTTTGGTAATAGTCGCACCAACGTAAATGAAAATGGTAGCGGCGAGCCAAGAACTATTGTGAATGACAGCAATCTTTCGGGCGTTGACCTCATCCAGTGACTGAAAGATATTGTCTCCAATCTCTGCATATCTGTCAGCATTGCGAACCACATTATCCGAGATGTTGTCATGCACAACAGTTCGTTTCCGGCCGCTGCCATTTGGCAGAATTTTTTACCCACAAAAATTACATTCGAATACATCATTGCGAGACCACGTTTCAAGTTCGGTTGACATTTTTACGACCTGAACCCGCGTAATGAATAGCAGCCTCAACTTGACCACACGAGGTCAGTGATATCTATTGAGCGTTTATCGAACTCATGAGCACTCACCTATGATGATAATATTGGTGGTTGTACCTGTGTTAAGTTACTTTTCGAACTACCTTCGTATATGATTTGCTAATTTAGCAGCTGATAAGTAATGGGACATCTTAATAGGATACCCTCTTCAGATATCACTACAAGTGTTCGAGTGAAGGAGAGGCTAGCACTGTAAGAGGAGGCCGATCATTTCTTGCGGGCGCTCTCAAAGAACGAGCTAGAGTGCACCTATTTTCAGCAATCATTGAATGGAGAGGCTGGACTTGAAACATTGGAGGTGTGGAAACGCTACCTTTTCACATAGTATGCTATACGATATCTTGCGGAAGTACAGATAGTGTAGTATAGGTTCTCATTTCTTACATAATACTCCAGGCAGACAAGTACATTGCGACATTGGATTGGTGGCATTCTAATCTCTCTATCAAACCTCCATCCTGCATGACATTTTATGGACATGAGTCATTCAGGAATCGATTGCCCACTTGCGTCTGCTTGTCGCAACATAGCGTTCTACAGTAGGAAAGTGACGATTTGACACCCTGAGAACCGTGCATTCGTATGTTCCTCATAAGGAGGAGCAGACCTTGCACGAGGAGCTTGATCCGAGGGTCAACGAGACGTTGGCGACCGTGTAGATGTACGAACGGACCAGGACCAACCAGAAAGTTATGGACACCAGATGTTCATTTTAGGAACGTTTTGAAAGGCTGCACCGACATCAAGAAAATTCGTGGGAATGGGAAAAGAAAGCTTTCACAACTGGGTGTGTTCTAGACACACCGCATAGTGACTCACGACCCTCCTCGCAGGTTAACACGTCGAGGCCATCGAGGTATTAATCGTGAGGAGCCCAGTAAGTGAACCCGCAAGCGCTCCGCAGAACTGGGCATCCTAGAAGCACCACGGGTAAACTTCTGAAGGCAGACCTGAAATTGCGACCGTGGAAACCGTCGGGAAGTTCAAATCGGTTACTTCAATAGCGAATTTTTCCATTCACAATTTTCAAGTTTGACATTCGATTGATTCACAAAATATGAGCGCTCCAAGAGACCCCTAGCAGTGAAATTTTGATTCAGAGTTCCTAATTGAATACAATTCCCGTTTTTCTGACCATTTCATTTATCGCTGTTCCTGAATGCAGTGCGGATGTGAACTTCGGTCTTAGCCTCACCAAGAAACTTTGAGAAAGCGTTCATAATAAGGTCAATAGGATATGCTATGCATCTAATTATTTTAATGGCTTTCTTCCGCTGGATTCCTTGACTACGTCAGTTTCATTTCGATTTCCTTGCAAATCGCCATTCCAAGAACAATACTTCATACCCCGTTCACAAAAAGGGAAAGTAGCTAGTACGTTATGAATCGATTCCCACGCATCCGTAAATAAATATAGACATTCGAGTTGACGTCGACAAAGGCAAGGACCATAACGTGAGCCAAAGATAACTTCCGCTCTAAAGATAAGGTTTAAGGAGACATAAATTTAACCGATGGGAAATTCCCAAAACAGCAGTTTCTTGTCACCACTCGTTATCGAAAGAGCGGAAGGAAAAAGGCCCATGAATCGGCGAAGGCAAGATCTAATTATCTTTCATCGCCTCGACCAACAAGAACCAAGGAGCTGTTTGGTGGATACTTCCGTGGAATTGTATCTGCGACGACGATTGCCCTGGAAAATGAAGATCTGGCTGGCGCTTTACGCATCATTAACCGTCCTACCGTTCCTACCGAATTTCACGTGAGTGCTGTAGCACCCTACCCAGTCAAGAATTTTCGTTGGTTTATCGTTGGACCATTGCTCGGGAATTTGGCTCATCTTCGGCGAATGTGGCTGAGAAGGTTCCGGAAACTAGCTTGAGATGGAGCAAAAGTGGTTGCGTAGGCAGTCACTTCTCGAATTCTACTCCCTTACGAAAATGTCTTATAGGATTCCTAATATAAGGATTTCCTTATATATCCTTAGGTTATCCTTGGATTTCCTTAGGATATCCTAGGAATATGCCCATAGAGTTCAGTTTGGGACCTATAGAGTTCCCTACAGAACCGATCGAGTCCGCTATTGAACCTATAAAGTTCCCTATAGAACCTATAGGGTTCCCCATAAGGACTATAGGTTCCCTATAGGACCCAAAGGGTTCTGCATAGGACCCGTAGGGTTCCCTATGAATCCTATAGGGTTCCCTATAGGACCTGCAGGGTTCGCAATAGGACCTATAGGATTCTCTATAGGTCCTATAGGGAACCATATAGGACCTATAGGGTTCCCTGTAGGGCTTATACGGAACCCTATAGGCCTATAGGATTCCGTTTGAAGTTCTCCCCTAGGCCACTAGATGGAAGTATTGGGTTCTCACATTTCTCAAAGGGCATAAAAGTGCCCTTCCCTTACCCAAGGAATCATCTCTCAAAAGAGAGTTTTGTACGTCCCCTAATGTCTCGCCTTGCCTCATTGTAGCAATCAATTAACTTTGACAATTCCTTATTTGTCATCCCCAGCTTCCAGATAAAATCATGGAGTCCCGTGAAGAAATATGCCCTTATCCCTTTTGAAGATCACGTACGAAACCAAGTGGACTCTATCCACATGGAGTTTCAGTATAGAGACGTGCTCGCAGGTTCCGTCTTCTATTTCCTCAGGTTGAGCGAAGAACGCCATTTCTCTCTACCGAAGGAAGTAGATGTACAATCCAGCGACACATGTGGGGCGGGGCCGTAAATTATGCAGATCCCCGCAGTATTGGTATTAATAATGGTTGTGTCCCTACCATGGAAAAACCCCTAATCGATTCTCTGATTTACACCGAAATGCTGCGCGAATATTATCCCCTGTCGCATTTTCCGTCGTAATGCCTGGGTTTCGAAACCCAAAATATCCTCCCCGAATCCTATAGGTCAGGATACCTATAAGACCCTATAGGGATCCTATAGGTTTTTCGTGTTCCAAAAACCTATAGGAAAGTCTATAGGNAGACCCTATAGGGATCCTATAGGTTTTTCGTGTTCCAAAAACCTATAGGAAAGTCTATAGGTTTCCTATAAGAAATAACTATAGGTTTCCTATAGGACATTTTCGTAAGGGTATATATATATTGGTTTACGTCTGGCGGAAAGGAACTTGACCCTTTATTCTCAACAAAAAAACATGTGGAAAAGCTGAAAGACGCAGAAAAGGTCGCCCATTTTCTTTCCTTGTCGCGAAGATCTTCCGCCTCAATGTAGAGAAAACTGAGGTAAGAATTTGACGAGAAATAATAACTATTGCCGCATCCGAGGCAGGAAGGCCAGAACCTCGATTAATAGGATTAATAGGCTCGATTAATCTGTCACGACCACGTCAAGACGGGCACATCAGTAATAACCCCTAATGCAGTTCCGACCACTCAACATGGGATCTGTCGAGAAGTGCGGTCTCCATTACGAATTCATTATTCCTGACAAACTTGATGCCCCATCACTAAGATTATATTATGTATTTCCCTATTTAATCGTACAATTCTGGATAAATTTCATCGCGGTGGCTTCAGGAGTTCCAGAATTAGTTTTACATTATGTCCAAGACTTCAGGAATAAATGAGATTTGAAATGCATGCAAGCAATGACGGGCTCTTCCTTCATTCCTCTTCGCAATTCGGACCAATTTACTTTTCAGCTGATCTCATGAGTGACATCACCATTTCCTTCCTTTATGCAGTGGGGTGCGATGGCAACGATCTCACTTTGCATTCTCGTGTCGCCACCACGTCTACTCTCCTTTTCAGATTATCTATTTCGCTATAAACAGCGAGTGCTTTTGCCTCGTTCGTACGTGTCTCCAACGAATAAAAATGCATCTAAAATGTTGCCTTCCTATTTTCATTTTATGAAGCGCCAGTTAGGCTCTCCCGCATTTCGAGGAGATCCTGCAGCCTCAAGGTAAGTTTCACGTTAATCAGCAGATCCGAATGTTTGCCTCCAACTTTCTACCTGAAATTGCAATTAGCGCGGCTTCCAATTTCCAAAATGCATCATTCTTCGTGACAAGATTCTGTTTCTTAAACTCGACGCTAAGTAAAAAGAAGGCATACCTTTAACATATTGTATTTAAGCGATCTTAAGTAACTCACTAATACGAATTTTAACAATGTTCTAGATATGGTATGGTACAGGGTGACTCATAAGTCATTGGACAAGGAAAAATAAAGTTATTTCCTTGTTATCAAGAGTTCGAGTAAAACCAATTACACCAATGGAAAGAAAATAAAATACCCTACAAATGAGTATTTTACGCTTCAAAATAGCCAATCTTGACAGCCACAACTCGCCTCAATCGTTAAGGGAAATAATCCACCCTGCTTCGAAGCTGCTCGACCGGAATTTCATCCAATGCGCGCCTGAGATCACGTTTGAGAACCACCAAAACTCGGTGGGCTTGCACAGACCTTGGTCACCAAATAGGACCAGATGCTGTAATCCATTGGATTAAGATCAGATGAACTGGAATGCCATTCTTCTGATATGATCAAACCAGGAAATTGTATTTGGCACTACTCGATTGTACTTGTAACCTTGTGTGCTGGAGTCGAGACTTACTGGAAGACCCAGCTTCTGCCATGGAAGTGCCCTTGGGAGCAGGGTGGTAAGACCTTCTCTAAGACCTAGTCTCGATAATAGGAAGCATTGATTTTGACCTGCGGCGCAACAAAATGCAGAGGTATTTTCCCAACCGTAGTAAACCGTGGAAACGAGGCACTTTCAGCAGCTTCAAAATCTGCTTAGCCGAAGGCCTGTTTTTGTGGTGGAAAATGATCGCGTCTCGGGCCTCCTGCATCCTGGTTTGAAGAGCAATCCGGGTAAAACTTGGAGGAAGTAGGGAGTGGTGCCTCATGCTTGAATGGAAAAAAAATTACCGGAATTGTTTAAAACCTCCCTGTCATTTCAATCATGTCCAAGGGACTTTTGAGTCACCCTGTTGAAATCTGAAACTTAGTGCGCAAGCAACGGTGGGGAGTAGAGTTCAGTTTGACCCATCACCTCGAACATTTTTAACTCACCAGCTTCCGTAAGCTTAAGCCTTCATGAGTTTTATATTTTCGGCAAGAAAATGTGAGTCGGCCATGAAACAAGTAGAATGCATTGAGTTCCTTCGTATTTTCACCATACTGGCATTAGGAACAGTACGTAGGAACAGTAAGCACAGGTCACATCGAAATTAGGAACACCCCTCTCGAAACTAGGTGTTCTATACTTCACTGACAAAATCTCCTCTTTTTTGACTCCAAAGGTGCGAATACCGTAAATTTACCATCCGTCTCTGAAGAGCTAATGAAGTCGATAATGAGCAACAAGGTCACATGGTATAGCCAATGAGTGCCTGAAATAGATATTTCCATACCCGGTAGAAAATGCCCTCGAACTTTGGCACGTTACGAAATGTTGAGTCGCTTCCCCGACCCAAATCTTGTAACCAATATCAAAATTATATTGATTGAAAATATGAAAGTTGAATCGCCGAGCGATTTCTCTGCGTTTACTGCATAGGGAAAGTAATATTGCACTTGGTTATTCAAACCTCTTAGACTCTCATAGCATCCGCGACCAAACCTCTAGCTAGGCGAAGTGACAATTGTGTTTGTGTGTTTGTGACAGCTCTACAGGGTAAACGCTTCGAGATATGGACTTGGGGATTCGATAGAAATCTTCCTAATCACCCGAGGATGTGCCTTTGCGATATTACATTCGCAACTCAGCCTCACGAAAGGAAAGGAGACAACTTTCATGGAAAATCGCAAATTCGCTCTCGTCTCGCCATCTTTCGGAAGGACGAAGAGACAAAAGTTGCCGTGGTACTCGACAGGAAACGCTGGCATCAATCAGTGTCACCCGCCTGCTGCAGTGAATTCAGGGATTTCAAGCGTCCATGACAAATATATGGGGCGATTCGTTAGTTCGTCGCCACTTGCGTTCACACGTCTCCGCAAAAAGTCCATCACAGCAGTTTCCTCGTGTGGCGGGGTCCATCTCTCAAATAGTCAGAATTTCAGAATCGCAGAATGACGTGCTCTTTCGTCGCTGTTCTCATCACCTTCAGTCCTTTTAAAGCTTTCAAGAACGACTCAAGGAAACCGACGAGCACGAGAGTTCCTTAATGGTTGCATTGTTTTCCCATGTCACAGTCGCATTGGTAGATGACAAAATATTAAAAGCATAAAGTATGGGAGACGGGAGCTTGCTGCAAAAAAAATGTGACTTTCAAATCGTGACTCTGCCGTCGTTTCTACACTGTCAGGTGTAGAAAGCCTGTAGGTCTCATTTGACACGTGATTATCCTTCCCCTCCTCCATTCGCATGAGCTGATGTACGATGCGAGTTGGTGATGTTTCTGAGACTGGGACTCCCCCACATTTGAGTGGTTCATTTCTCATGGCTGCGATCTCGCGTCTGTGCGGGGACAATGAGAAAGTGTGTCGTAGATTGTAGCGAGAAACACTTTTGCTGGGGCTGGAAGGTGCGCTGCACGTACTATGCTTCTCTCAAACTACAACCATACGTTGAATATGGAATTTTTTTTGCTCTATGGGTATCACGCTCCGTTGACGTACTGAGGTGCCACATGGAATGATAGGTGAAATGAGTCTTGACAAGTTACGTCGGCACACTCAGTGTTGGATTACCGTTTCGGTTCTGGAATTTTACTAAAATACTTTTCTTCGCCTATGTTGACACAAAGCTTCATTCTCATGATCGGATGCCAAAGATAATCACCTGTCAAATGAGACCTACAGGCTTTCTACACCTGACAGTGCCTAAGTAGCACATGAACGCCTTCGAGAACGTTCAAAGTGTGTTCTAACAAGTTTTCGAATCGCCAATGCACACGGATGAGCACCTTTTGTGCGCTCAGTTATGATGCCGTTTAGTCACAAAAACATGCGACGTATGGAGGACATTGAACGTTAAATATATGCTTTCCTGAAGGATATCTATTGTATGCATCTGACGACTACTTGAACCAAAAGGTTCGCACAACCGACGCTAGATAACATCAAAGTAGTAGCTGTAGCGGGTCATTCCCTGGAACAACTGAAATTATTCCCAAATACCTTCCACACGGTAGCCGATCTTTCCCTGCATAAACAAGCGGGGAAGATATTAGAATTCTTCAGCAAATCGGTCTGAAGAGGATCCAAGGAGTCTCCAACAAACTTTGGGCTCGAAAGATGCAGGTAGGATAGTGCGATTTTGAAGGTCACTTTCTTGGGGGAGGAGAGTTAAACGAAAAATAAGAAAATGCATATTATCGTTCCTTTGGAGAAAGGGAATTCAGTGCAGGGAGTGTCTGACTCCTGAGTATGAGATAACTGCAAATAAGTTGCAGGTTACCGTAGAAGGAATATTACCACACGCTTCTACACCAGACTATCCCATAAAAGGGAAAATTCAACCAGACTATTTGGCTACGTAATGTACTAAGACCCCTGCCACGGGAGCAGGGTTTTACTTCGACTGAATGTAATATGAGCGATGAAGAGAACGTATCCAATACGTTCATTGCATAATGGATGAATCCAGCAAATGAAGGTTCATACAATTCTTTTCTTTGAAATATCCTATCTTCGTCTTTCCAGGAACGTCTAAATTGAACTGTTTTTTATTGTCCTAAATTTCGGAGCAGTCAATTGAACGTTCCCATGGACGTTCAATGAATGCTGACAATACCTTCAACAAAACGTTCATTGAACACGTTCGAGTGCTACTGGAATCTCTGAAGATCATTGTGACCCCTTCCACGACAACAGAGCACTTTATTTCTTACGGTTTAAAGCAGGTTTACCTGCCGCTAGTAAAGTCTAGCTTCCTTTACCAAGTAAAGGAAGCTACATCTTATAATGCCAAACGTATGAACGAGAATGGAATTCCCTGGAGATTCTACAGGGTGTTCGTATTTAAACGCAGCATAGGGAAATTTTTGCCGCTTGTTTGTGGAGTTCAGCGCGTTCCTTACCGCTCACCGGGTTGCTATCTGGAAGGATGAACCCTATCCCTGGTGTGTTTGCTTGGCGATAGGCAATCCAGTAGGCCTCATAGCGTTCGCCGCCCTCCGCCTACAGGCGGCAAAATATTCCCACTGCTGCGTATAAATACGAACATCCTGTATTATGCGGGGACGACGGATCCCTCTGTTCTCATGACGTGTTCTCCTAGAACGCTACATTAAATCGGTGGCGGATTTTCTCATGCTTGACGGAATCTTTCCGGTTAGATAAGGTATGTCGTGTTGATAGGGTATTTTATTACTTTCAGAAGTGCAGTTCCAGAATCAACAAAGTATCTTATCTACGATATTATTGGATAAGTCGAAACCCGAGAACGAACCAATGACTACTTGACGCCGATAGTGAAAGAATGACTCGGAAACCCTTCTGTACTGTGCCGCATTATGCCATTATGACAGTCCTCTGATATATTGAGCTTGACGGGCACTTAACGGAAATCAAAGCCCCTGCATGCACACTAGACTAGTTTTTTTTTTTGCCAGGTGGTACTGACGGATTGATTTACGAGGGTCGTTCGTAACTTCAGGTTCAAAAGCTAAATTGCCATGGCATATTAGTGATGCCTTTTTTATTTCGGTAAACGGCCAATAGATATAACTGATGTCGTGAGGTCAAGTTTGGGCTGATATTCATAACGTGAGTGGAGGTCGTCAAAATGTCAACCGAACTTGAAACGTTTTCATGTCTCGTCAAGAATTGGGGGAATGGCATCGACAGTTTGGCAATGGTCGCACGAACGTGACTGATGAAGATGGTAGCGGCCTGCCATGAACTATTGCGAATGACAGCCACGTTTCGGCTGTTGACCTAATCCAGTGACTGTGAACGACATTACCTCCAATTTCAGCATATTTTTCAGCACTGCGCACCACATTATCCACAACGTTATCATTCACAACAGTTCGTTTCCGGCCGCTGCTATCAGGCGAACTTTTTCCCCATAAAAAAATGGATTATATGCAAATATCTCAATGGAGGACTACGTTTCAAGTTCGGTTAACATTTTTACGACCTGAACCCACGTAATGAATAGCAGCCTCAACTTGACCTCACGATATCTATTAGCCGTTTATCAAATTCATAAAACCTCACCAACATCCCAGTGATACGTTTGGTGGTATGTATTGATACATTTGTGAATTTACGTTTTGAACGACACCCGTATACGATTCGCTAATTTAGCAGCTGATGAGTAATGGGACTTCTAATTAGAAAACCCTCATCAGATAGCCTTTCTTCCCTTGAGCACTTGGAGTCATATCGCTGTCAGAGGAGACCGGATTGTTTCTTGCGGGCGTTCTCAAAGAACGAGCTAGAGCGGAGTACACTCTTTTCAGCAGTCGTGGAACAGAGACAAGATATAACATATTTACATTGTGGAAACGCTACCAATTCACATGGGACATGGAATGCCATTCAATATCTATATTCAATATCTAGCAGAAGCACAGTTGGGGTTGTCCAGTTTCTCATTCCTCATATTACACCCCGGGCAGACAAATACAGTTTATGTGGCGATAATGCCAGCTTTCTACTCTCCCCATCATACCTCCATCCTGTTTGACATCTGACGCACACCTACTTTCATTGTTTCCCAAATGTCCATGATCGAAACTTCCTCCGGGATACAGATCTTGCTCAGCCTTTCGTTCTCTTCCATCCAATCTCCTTGGAATCCCACACGTAACCTTGACAGCTGACCTTGCGTCACAGCACACCATAACAGCTTGCCTCAGATTTTCAATGGTGAGATAGGAGTCTGGCCTTGACAATTTCGCCCAGTAAAATGGAAGGCCACTGGCACCCCTTCACCGACGGTGAGCACACAACGCTCCTTTCTGGTCTTCTTTTCAGAAGTGAGATTAAAATCATTTAAATGGTTGCTGGAGTACCAGAAAATCGCTTTGAAAGCGTAAAACCATCTAAGGACTCTTCACCAAACCATTATACCACGTAACATCTTTTAGTACCTAAATCCTGCACTAAATAAATGCATAAGGAACCGCCACAAGCATACCTGAGTCCTTCTATAAGACTTGTGACGAAAGTGTCTCCTTCGGATAGTAATGTTTATGCATTTCCTCGCCTCCTTCCCCGGGGCGGACCTCGTCCTCTCGACGCCCCATTTATCGCGGTCTTACCCTCTGCCTTTCTTCCATTGTCATTTCTCTTGACACTTCAGTTCTATTCTCGACCACGCCCCTGACTCTTGGTGTGTCGCAAGGGGAGAGTAAGGGAGGCAATTCCAAGTCCTAGGACACGAGGAACCAATGCACAGCGCCTGTATCACACTCAAAAACGTCAGTTGACCAAGCCTCCTGGCATAAGGAAATGCTCCAGGGTCAGGATAATCTGGGAATCTGTGGAATCCCCGCAGTGACTCCTCTACCCCAATTAGTCTCGTAGCTAAGTCCTCACTCTTTATCCCCCCATAGCCATCCTGGCCCCTTTATCTCCTCTTCAGTACCAATGCGTCTGGTCGATCGTCCTCCCAACAGGTTCTCCAAGGCACAAACGAGAATGTGTTTTCTCTATCACTAGCTACGTCTATCCAAAGCGTAACGCATTATCAAATTTTAAAACAATATTTCCCTGATATTTTCTAATCCTGATCCTCCTAAAAATACAGGGTGTCCCACTCGCTTTGGTACCCGAAAAAGCGCGAATAACCTTTAAACTATTGAACGTATTACAACGAAATTTGAACTGCACGTACCTTACTCTATGACAATCAAAACGATGTCACAATGCTATCCCGGTTTTCTGGCGCCTACAGTGCGACCAAGCACATCATTTTGATTGTCATAGAGTAAGGTACGTGGAGTTCAAATTTCGTTTTAATACGTTCAATAGTTTAAAAGTTATTTGCCCTTTTTCGGGTACCAAAGCGAGTGGGACACCCTGTAGTTTGAGGTAATTATTGCTGTGTATCTCCCTCAACTTTTCATGTTTTCAGATGAGAACACCTCTAAATATCAAAAATCAGATTTTGTTTTCTCGAATGACATATTATGCGTATATCAAGTCTAATTCACATGACATTCGTACAAATAAATGACAGGTACGGTAACAGCTTCACATTTGAAGTTCACCCAATCATGGAAATAATGTTAACGTAAGTTGATGGAATATGACCCTAAGTGATGAAACCTTGTTTTACAGTTACTCTGCTGTAGTCGCGTACGGTGCTATTTCCAACCCCAATATTATGAGCGCGTCATAATTGTGTTTTAATTTGTGCAAAACGAGAGCATGAGAGAGTGTAGTGCAATAACATGCAGCAGAATATGCACATTAAGTAAAATCCAACGGTTTTTTTATTATTTCTATTTCAAAATGTCGCTTAAGAATGTTTTCCCCCTCTGGAATAGTAATGGCAGTGAAAACCACGTGACTACGGAAGGGTTAAAGAGCCACCTACGTCAAGTTTGACTTTGCCAATATTCAGCAAATATTGATTGATGACTCATTTCTTCATTCCCAGCAAGGCGCATGCAAAATATGCCCGGAAAATGTGTATTTGGGACAATTCCGAATTGATCTCAAGACGTCTTATAATCCCAATTGTTTGGGAGATATGGCTATTTTTATAATAATAAAAATAACCAACGGTTTTTCGGGTACGTATAAAAAATGCTCGAACACACTGAGTAAAGCCTGTGGACTTGGAAAACATGAACAAAGGGGGCTAAGCAGTTGCAAAATACCGTATTAGCTGCATCGAGGACAAGGAAAGAGGTCGGCATCATTTCGAATTATCAACGCTCCCTGAACCATAGTCCATTGAATGGGGGATGGTCGGTTCTCTTCATGACCTGACTCCAGAAGCTATGAGAAGCAGGTTACATCGCTTTTAGATTTGAATTGCATCGTAAGGGATTGGGAGGCGTTGTCTAGAGTAGAGGTTCCAAATGGCCGGTCGCGACCCCCTGAGTACTTTAACGTTCAATGTGAGTAATAGGGAGCGTGATATATTCCTGAAGGTTCTTTCTCCTTTAATTTTCCAATTCAGAGAATAATCGCATGGACATGGCGACTAATTGTTATGAATCTGAATATTATTATGATAATTAGCACCTTGTTTTCGATTTTCTTCGACACGTAATAAGCCTCCAAACAAGACATGATATGTCACCCCTCTAAACTTCCGGGAATGGGTAAACTGAAGGGGAAAGAAGAAACGATCGATGAGAAAAACTGCCTGTTGATGAAGATAGTGGGAAATGACGCGAATTTAATTGAAAGGCCAGTTTGGTTAATGAGTCACCTTCACCAGAGGTCTTTGTCCCCCCCCATCTGGAAATCACGGTCGACCAAGGCCCTATCCTCCGTCAGACCTAATCCACCAATTCGCATACCATATCCACAGATGCTGCCGAGGATGGTTGGATTCATACATATTTATGACAGTGACATACTCTCCGCTGCATTACTGGAGACCGAGATATTATCAAAATTATATCAATGAAAAAATTAGCTACAGCTTTTCCCCCTCTCACCTTGGTCAACTTCCATTTCGGTGTATGTTACGTCCCATCTTCAGCGACCAATAATGGCCCGCAATTGTCATTGAAATGATGGGCGCATAACCTGTAATACCCGTCGTCAACGGAAGGGGCGGAGATAGAGGAGGAGATAGCCATGGGATTGTCTACATTCCCATTAATACGATTGTGAGATCCATGGAGGGTAGAAAAGAGAACAGAGTATGCCATGAAATTTCCCTTACCACTGGTAAAAAAAAAGATAAATAGTAGAAATCAAGACGACTTCCGTTAATCCGGATTAGGTTCATGGTTACGTTTAGAAAATGGCCTTCTAAGTCTAATCCGAAAGGAGCAATCTCCATACGCATATTCTTCGTCAAAAGCGCGAAAGGATAGTAGGGTTTCTTTATGAACCAAAGCAACTTTCTCACTCTCGATCAACCACGACAGAGGAATTATTCGGAGACTCTTCCGTGGAATTATATTTGAGACGGCGATAGCTCTGCGAAATGAAGATTATTTTTGCTCTCCATGCGTTTTTGATCATCCCTCCACCCATATGGAAGTCAAGGTGAGTGTAACTAATACCACCCTACCGACAGGCCATGGTGAAACTGTTATCATAGAAGTTGTAACTGTCTCAGAAGAAGAGGTCATATGATTGAAGTCAAATGTACCTGCTGGATTTCGCTCGAAATTGCAATAAAAGTTCGGAGAAAGGCGTTCGGCCCTTCATTCCAAATGAGGAATGAAACTTGGAAAAGCTGAAGGGGAGGAAATGGTCACCCATTTTTCCATTGAACTATTTGAATATTAATTCGACTAAAATTTCTTCAATATTGAAATAGAAAGAAAGGCTGGGATGGGACGAGAAATTAACATTTTTACCCTCACCCAAATAATTATGCCTTCCTCTTAGGCAAAAAAGCCGGACACTTAATGAATTGGTAATGGTTAGTCACGGCGACGATAAAACGGAGGCATCAGCGACAGTCACATAGGCTCCTTGGTTTTAACCGCTGAATCTTTCAAAAATGGAATTGCCTCCATGACGTATTTAATCATTCTGGCAACTCGTTGATGACTGATCTTGAAAAAAGGCATTCAAATCCTCCCCACTTAATTTCATAATATTAGCAAAATTTCATCGCGCTGAATTCAGCAGTTCGGGGAGATGTCTTACATTATATGCGGGACCTATGTGGTAAAAGAGGTTCTGAATAAATGCAAGCATTGATGGGGTCTTCCTTCGTTTTTCTTGGCAACTTGGACCAATTTAGTGCCATTGAAACAACGGCCCTGGGGAATTCTTGGATGCTGTGCATCTCCAAAAAGTATTCTGATATGTTACATTTGGAAGGTACTTAGCGGAAGTTTAAGACACTGCAGACTCGCTGGAAAGTGGTTTGCAAGCCTTTTTGCAAGGGGACCCTGACATAGATTACTTTTAGCAGGAATTATGAAGGACATTGCTGACACCCTCCTTATACCGCACTGTAAACTCATGAAACCTCAAGAGATATGTCGACTTTCTCATAAGGACGGCGATGTTACTCATGAGACACCTCGAAACGGCCGCATGAGATCTGAAAACTTTCTGTAGAGAATTATCAAGTCACTATGGGTTCTTATCATTGGTATTTGGTACGTAATGATACCTTGAGTAATTCATGACCTAAGTAGTGCAGGATGATTCCAAGGGCATACAGTTTGCATCACAGTGGCCCACGTCCTACTGCAAACCACAGTCCTACATCTCGGGTATTCCTTTAATGGGCCGTGATAGAGAAGTCCGCATGAAACTTCTTGAGGATGTCCCAGGGGTGTTACGTGCAGGAAACTCTTTGGAAGCAACCTTAAATGCTACTTCATCCGATGATATTGATACATTAGCAAGTCGTCGAGAAATCCGACGGACATCTCTTGCGGGAAAAATCAGGTTCGTTGGAAATGTCGCATGGAAATGCGTCATATTCAGCAACGACCTCAAACAAATCGTGATGCTTTTTCCCTGTGACGCTATTGGGATTTCCCATGGACATCCGCATTACATAGGGGGAACTCATGTTCTTCGGATGGATTGGAAAAACCATTCTGGCTGTAAGGAGTTTTCAAATCATTGACACAATGCGGTAAGGAATCCACTGTGAGCATTAGCACATCAATTTGAGACCTTTTGGGACATCCCATACAGGACTTCGTAATTCCATGAATCCTGAGGGTATTCAAGTGTCTTGTCACGTGGATATTGAGTGGATCCCAGAGATGGCCCATGAATATCTCTTACAGAGAACTCTAGTAGTTCATTCAGACATCACAACCGAAGCAAGATGGCGTCTAGATAGCCGCTGTGGCGAGTCTACCCCTGATCACACTGGAGCTCCTCACCTGTACTTTTCATGTAGTATGCATTTTATTCCTACAGAGAATTTAGAGGAATATATTTAAATTCCAAAAATGTGACCTTTGTCTGAAGGTGTTGTTCACTTCATGGAGATTCCTTACAATCTTGACCCACAGGATGAAGCTAAGGAGTGAGGATGTAAAAATTGACGAAGTTGTAGTTGTTTACATGTTCACGCTTCTCAAGAAGGAAACTTCTTGCTTAGAAGTACTAGGAATGCCTTTAATACAATTTTGTATCACTTTCAAGGACTCGTGACGACCCATCCTTGGCTTACGAGCCAAAACGAAGTATATGGAAGAAGACCATAGTTCCTCGTGAGGTCATTCTCATGAGACTTCTGAAAACCTAATGAAGATCTCATTAAGTTTTTCTCAGGAGAGCAATGATTGATTCATATCATCAGTTACTTTTGCAGTTCCTTTTGATGAGTGCTGGGATTTCCTCGTAGAAAAGTCTCATCAGGCGGAGGCTGACTCTGATCGAGTGAATGATTCATCCCTTCCAGAAGATGCCTGGACGGTTCATGCGGGCTCTCTCGAGGAACGAGCATTTCCCAGCACTCCCGTGGAACTCCAGCAGCGCTTGAACAGATAGGCAGGAAATGTGTGAAGAGTGAGAAAGCTACTTTTTCAAGGACAGTGGGAGAGAATCACGGGGTTCATCGGATTATAAATATCTACGGGAAATGGAAGTAAGAAAGTTCAAAAGGAGACATTCCTGGCCCTTTTTCTCAGAGCAAACATCCGTTTTTATGGGGCGGTAACGGTGCCATTCTAATCTCCCCAACCCTAAAAGTTCATTCTCCCTTCCGAATAACTCATGCCGCAGATGCGCCTATCGTTCCCAACTGGCGTCTGTCTGTCGCATCCAAGGAAGATGACGACTTTTCACCCTTAAAACCATGCTTCCCAGTCAAAAATTTTTCGTCGGGCCATCGATGGCTTTTGGTCGACGCGCTTATAAGTCGTAGTTGGGCCATCATTGCTATATGGTTGGCTCACGGTTGGTTTAGGCCGGCTTATAGTCGGGCATGTCCTGTTGGTCCTTCATTGGGCCAACTTTGGCTCATTGTTTGGAAACCGCACATGCCCCAACCATCGGCCGACTTTTCACAATGGTGAAAAGGTATAGGAAAAAAAAACCGGCAAAAAGTTGCATCAACAGTATTATGTATCTTGAAGTGACGAGAATGCATCTTTTGACCTCTTACTCCTCCTTCATTTGATAGACATGAAGGAGCAGGACCTTACCAGAGTACTTTACACAGGCACACTCCTCCCGCCAAGAACATCCCATGCAACACCCCTTCCGGATGCTGCGGCATCCAGGAGCGGAATCACTTGGGAATGCAAGTGTGTCTGTTCTCCCACATAAGGTTAGACACACTTACACGTAATTGAACACGGAAGGCAATGTCTGTAAACGGAGGAAATAGTTTTTTATTTATTTTTTTTTCATAAAGTTAGGAGCTAAAGGTATGGTGGGCCCCGCTGTCATTTGGCGGACCGACACATGACTCTCGCCCACCATGGTGAGATCCTCCCAACATGAGGGCTGGCAGAGAGTAAGACCCTCATGAAGCTAATGACTGAGAAGGTGATTCATGGCTATGGGAGAGATGTCTACCCGAGAGAGAGCTGCTTCTCTCCCAGGATCTCTCCCATGAGGTTTTTTTATCTTTAGGGGTTTAATTAGAGTAAGGAACTATGCGGCCTTATTGAGAAAGCCTGAATTTATTTAGGTTAGTATGAGTGTTTTGGGGCGCTTAGTATTTAGGTCCACCTGAGCCAAAGAAGAATGAAATCTATAGGGTCCTAGCCGTTTTACTTCGTGAGTCAGTGAGGTGTGATTTTATTTAAGTCGATATTATACAGTATTTACATCCTATCGGAAGGGTTAAGGACAGATGCCCCGAAGATCATAAGGCGTTTGCGGAACTGCTGGCCGGAAGGGCCTCAGCAGGAGTGGGAAATACAGTCGCGTGGCCAATTGTGGAAAGGAGAAAGATCCTCCCACGGACCTCCGGGCCGGAAGTTCCTGGTTTATTCCAGAGCTAGGTTACGTCTTCAGAGAAATGTTAGAAGGAATTCGATTGTCTTTCTCTGAGATCTATTTAAGAACCCATGGGGAACCGTGTCAAAGGGACGGGGGACTCATCTCAGAAGTATCCGAGAAGTGACTCCCCACTACGACCACTTTGGCTCCATCTCACGCAGGTTTTCGGAACCTTCTCAGCCACATTGGCTCATCTTCGATTAATGATTGGCCGGCCAACTCACAAGTGAGAGTTGGCCTGCCAATCATTCGCCAAAAATAGGCCAAGTCCCCCAGCAATGGCCCGAAGATAAACCAACGAAATTTTTTGACTGGGTTACGACTATTTCAGTAAAAAGCAGAATCATTCATGAATCTAATGTAACTCCAGCTCGACATTCGACAACTGTGGGGGAAGGGACTGGAGCCCGTACGATAATCTTAAATAGGCAATTCATTTCCTTTTTCCGCAGCGAAGTGGCGGATCGGCAACTACGGAAATAGCGAGTATCTCGCTGTAAAAGTGCATGTTTCTTTTTATATGACGGCCCCTCAAAGAGCACCAGGAATGTCTACCCAGGACGGGCGGGGGGGGGGGGGGTTGGGGAAAGAAGTACTCTAATGAAATTCAGATCTTTAAGAAATGAGATTTTCTTCTCATCAATCTCTTGGAGATGGATCGTTTATTTGTTCTAAGAATAAGAGGCATGTTAAATTTTTTTTTTTAGATGCTTACTTGGAGGAATAAGAGGATGGACTATAATTTATTTGGAAAGGAAGAAAATGAATTGGCGCAACCAAATGCTACTGATAAATTGATCTCGCCTTTGCGGATTGTCCTTCGCTTGTGTCTACTAAAGATGCGATTGAAATCAAATATGCAATTGTATTTATTTGAAACAGTTCAAATGCATGAACTATTTGATTGTGACATTTCCGCAGGAGGTTGTACCAGTGATAGCTACGTGCCATAATTCTAAAGATAATCAATGACAAAGCGCTCGAGAAAAATACTTAGAGTTACCACGAGATCATTAAAATAGGAAATCATGTCAGCAGAAGGTGACAATTTGTCAAAACTAGAAGGTAGCCCGTGCAAAAGCACGGAAGTATTTAAAGGCAAAGAATGCGCGCCTGGCCATGCGAGGCGGTTGCCATCCTCCAGGCCCCCTGGCTGGCCATGTGAGAAGACAGGACGCGGCAAAAGCACCCCTTATTTCTCGGTCTGCCTCTGCAATTCGTTAATCGTCAATCGTAGGGGGAACCGACGCCAAGCGAAGACGAAGGGCACCCAAAGATCAAGGTGTTTCCTCAAACAGTCGCCTTGTAAAATGATGTGATAAGTTGGATTTTTTTTGGTGGCCTCGCGCTACTCACATCGCAACCCGCCGCGCACATTTCCGAGCGTTAATGCCCTTACGGAAATGTCCTATAGGAAAATATAGTTATTTCTTATAGGAAACCTATAGACTTTCCTATAGGTTTTTGAAACACGAAAAACCTATAGGATCCCTATAGGGTCTTATAGGTCGGGAGACCTATAGGATTCGGGGAGGATATTTTGGGTTCGAAACCCAGGCATTACGACGGAAAAGGCGACCGGGATTAACATTGGCGCAGCATTTTGGTGTAAATAAAAAACCGATTAGGGGGTTTTTCCATGGTGGGGAGACATGCATTATTAATACCCGTACTGCGGGGGCCTGCATAATTTATGGCCCCGCCACACATATGTCGCTGGATTGCACGTCTACTTCCTTCGGTAGAGAGAAATATCACTATTCTCTCGACCGAAGGAAATAGAAGACAGAACCTACGAGCACGTCTCTTTACTGAAACTCCATTGGGGTAGAGTCTATTTCAATTTCGTACGTGGTTTTCAAAAGGAATAAGGGCATATTTCTTCAAGGGACTCCATGATTCTATCTGGAATATGGGGATGACAAATAAGGAACTGTCGAAATTTATTGATTGTTACAATGAGCCAAGGCGAGACATTAGGGAACGTACAAAACTCTCTTGTGAGAGATGATTCCTTGGGTAAGGGGAGGGCACTTTTGTGCCCTTTCAGAAATGTGAGAACCCAATACTTCCATCTAGTGGCAAAGAGGAGAACTTCAAACGGAACCCTATAGGCCAATAGGGTTCCGTATAAGCCCTATAGGGAACCATATAGGTCCTAATAGGTCTTATAGGGTTCCGTATAGGCCCTATAGGGAACCTTTTAGGTCCCATAACGAACCCTACAGGTCCTATGGGGAACCCTATAGGTTTTATAGGGAACCGTACGGGTCCTATACAGAACCCTTTGGGTCCTATAGGGAACCTATAGGCCTTATGGAGAACCCTATTCGTTCTGTAGGGAAGCCTCTAGGTTCTATAGGGGGATCTACAGGTTCTATAGGGGGATCTACAGGTTCTATAGGGAACTCTATAGTTTCAAAAGGGGACTCTATAGGTTCAATAGGGGACACTATAGGTCCCAAACTGAACTCTATGGGGCATATAGGATCCCATAGGATTCCTTTAGGTTCCTATAGGATTCTTATAGGATTCCTATATATTCCTAAAGGAATATATAGGAATACTATAAGACATTTTCGTAAGGGTGGCCTTCATTCTACATTGTGTGTACCTGATACGATGGCTACAGGGGAGCCACAGAGCTAAGAAATAGCTGGAGATGGTGCACCCATGGGAATAGTATGGGCATGCATGCTGCAATTGGAAGCCTTTCTTGTTGGGCTTATAGTGCCTAGTCGCCATTCACTCCTATGGGATTTTCCTCGATTTTTCAACCCAACTTTCTTCTAAATACTAACTCTTAGAAAAACAAACCCGACACAACAGGCACAATAGGTTCTCAGAGGAATCAGTAAGCCCTATTGAGTCGTTGCAACACTTATTTTTATCATGAATAATGGGTCCAGTACTTCAGTTTAGGCAAACGCCAGAAAATAGCGATTGGGAATAGGTCTAAGCAAAATGCCTGCGGTGCGCATTGGCGGAGTAAAGGAGCAGGTACCGCGGGATTATTGGAGCAGCCCTACTGAATACGGAAGCATGTCCTACCAAGACTCGCCAACACTTCTCCCATGCACCTCGTGGTCGTCCTTCGTCTCCTTAGCGTTTTTCCTTTAACACCAACTTTTTTTCCACTAACGTGTCTCGTTTGACGTTCGTTTCACCGCTCTACACAGTAGCCGCTCGGACAATATACATTTTACCCATCCCCCCCCTTTCCCCAAAGGGGTATTCACGCCAAGGAAACGGACTTCTAATGAGTGGCACTCGTATCCAGGATCGATCGCAACCCTGTGCGTATCGTCCCTAAAGCCCATCTATACCACTTTTTATGTAAGCCTATGAATGAAAAATACGTATAGAGAAACGGGATGGTTACGACGTCGCCGACTTCGTTTCTAAGAGTAAGCGCTCTTGTTCCATGCAGGTGGGATCCCGCCGTTTTCACCCTTGGGAGTCACTCTCCTTGCGAGTGCCGATCGATAACGGGGTGGGGATCCCGACAAATGTATGGGAGGAGATCTCATACCGGCGAAGAAGTCACCCTTACTCCTGAGATAAAAGGGGACTACGAGTGTAACACGCAGGGACGTTTTACACGTCCCAGCGGAAAAATCTGAATCTGACCGCCATAAGACTTGAGCGGGAGGTGTGCGTAGAAAGCCTCTCTCTCCCGTTGTATGTTAAGGATCGCAAGGAGAGATATCATATAACAGATTGGGTTCAGTGGTAGCACATTTGACCGGCTATTAGGAGACCCAGGGTTCGATTCTCGCCATTCATCTTTGACTTTTTGTCTTCTTATTTCATCCAAACTCTTCCCCCCACCACCCCCCGGGGTTATTGCGTGCTCGAGAAAAAATCCGACAGTCGCAACGGCTGAAAAAAAATGCGAGCCCGAGGCAAGTAAAAGATTCTATAGGGAGAGCGCAAGCGTGGGTCATGTTCTCCTTGCCCACTGATGCTCTTCCTTTCACCCCTCATCGCCCTCGCCATGGGGCATGTACCAGCCCCTTCACCTTGGCTGGGAGAACTACTTTCTCCGCTCAGACTTGCCCTTAAAAGGTGGAGGTCTCCGGATATTCGGGGCATTTGTGGAGCATTCGCTAAACACTAATCAACGGAGCCATTTATACTCGCTGATTCAACACTACTCCTCGGTGCCATCTACTTCCGCCGATACAACACTTCTCAACGGAGCCATTCTCGCCTGCCGACCTTCCACTTCTCGACAGAGCGTCTCGAAAGTCTTCTCTCACTTCCAGCCAACAGCTCCTCCAGCCACTTCCCCAAATCCTGGTGACCTCCACTCGCAGAATGTCTTATTGAAGGGATTAAACCTTACTCGTAGAAATCCTGTTTACCACATTATTCCATGTTCACGTGGGGCTTGGCGCGAACCCACGCAAGCCTCCACATGTATACGTATCCCTCAAAAGCGCCATAACGCCAACCGCGTGACACGTGCGAGCGCAAATGCCACTGACCACCACGGCCCACAGTAGATTGCACTAGCGGCCTGTGGCCGCTACGCCGGCCGTCTAAAAGGCGGAAATTTGAATAGTACGAGTATATTGAGAGCATAACGTCTCCTTGACATCCTCTGTTCATCGCATTACTCATTCGGAACTAAGCCGCTTCATTAGATATATATACACATACAGTACATAGGTAGATTTTGTTCCTAACCACATTCATGATATTCGAGCTCATTGCCACAATCGCCATTGTAAACGCATCGATTTAGCAAGTTTCCATGAGACTCAAGACGACTTTGCTGATTTCATCGTCCCAGCACTTTCAATACTTTTGCATCACCGATTAGTTTATGGGGCTACTAGCATTAGCTTATTGTAAAGATACTATTGATTCTGAAACAGTGCTGGCTATTTACAAGAACTTGTTTGACTTACAGAAGGAAGTTAGTGCATGTGCGGCACAATACTAACAAATAATTCCTGAAAATGCCTCGCCGCCACATTAGCACCAATGAGCAACACATTCAGAGCCTCAGGATCAAGTGTCAGTTGCAGTTGGAGCACTTTTCCATCGTGGCAGCAATGTGAAACAAATGCCCCCTCCCTACAGAAAAATGCACAGCCTGGCGGTGCTCGCTGTGACAAATGACTGTAATTATTGAGATCAGGAAGAGACATGACAAAATGTCCCCAGTTCCGTGGTGTAATGGTAGCACATGCAATGAACACAGCAAAGTAGAAACGTACAAGGAGAGGTACAAATGTGAGAGGTACATATTGTGTCCCTCGGGTCTGCACGTGTGGTCCAGACGTACACAT